>JAJJWW010006572.1:0-21219 GCA_023531295.1 Papaver armeniacum | reverse complement strand
GTATTTTTAGTTTTAATCATGGCATTAGTCTGTTTTGCTTCCATATAAAAGAATTGACAAACCAGGTCCTTATGTGTATGTAGGTGTAACGAAGTACAAGGACTAAATGTATGTGGTAATGAGCCAACTCATCGAAACCTCATCCCTGGTACAACCGGTTTGAGCAAATACATGGTCCGGATATTGATGCACGGATGGAAATGGAGATTTGTTTCCACGATCTTGATGGGAATACATTACTCATGGTTGATGTTGACACAATGTTTGTGGGAATGGAGTTTATGGACAAAGATGACTTCAAGAAGCACCTAAGGGGTTATGCCATTAAGAAGAGATTCCAGTACAAGTTGAAGCCCAATGACAATGATAGGATTAAAGTAATATGCAGGTTCAATAAATCTCAACACTGCAAGTTCTTTATCTCTGGGCAAGTGTTACCAGGGGTGAACAAACTTTACCGTGTGAGGAGGTTCAACTTAAAGCATACATGTAGCACTCAACCCGAAGACCGGAATAGAGCAAATGCGAGAATTTGTTCTTTGAGTATTTGTATGACAAGATAAAGAGAGGAGATGCAATGCCACTTCCATATGCACTTTGAAAGATCAATTTTTACTACTCACAACACCAATGTTCCATATCATGTTGCTTGGAGAGCAAGAACTATGACTTTAGAAAGATCGAATGGGAGCTATGATGAATCTTATAAGTGATTCCATCCTTTTGTGACATGGTAAAAGCAACTAATCCTGGATCTGTTGCAAATTACTCTTTTGGAAGGTGAGTTTGAAGCTAACTTTAATAAGAGTTTATTTTTATAGTAAAAGTACTATGTACTTGGTTATGTGTTATGTATAACCACATAAAATACTATGCTAACTTATGTCTTATGATTATGTTTGTTTCAAAGAGGACAAATGTTTTGAGTCCATGATGATTGCATTTGCAGACCAATTCAAGGATGGAAGGATGGTGGTAGACCATTCATTGGTTTTGATGCTGCCAATTGACCTGGAAAACATGGTGGATGTTTAATGGCAAATACAAAAGATGGACGAGAATGGGATTGTTACTCTAGCCATAAAGGTGGTAAGGAATGAATGTGGTGAAAAAATCGCACCTATTTATGAAAGAGTTGCTGCCACTTATTGAAGACCATCCAGTGGGAAGATAACCTTTATCTCGGATGACAAAAAGGTCTTCAAGAGTCATTGGATGAGGTTTTCAAAGAACATTTCAAAAGATACTCGCCTTCGGTGAGTCTTACATTATTAAAGAAAACCTTGTTATTCTTTAAACACTTATTATTTAAGAATTCTAACTATTGTGATATGTTTTCAACTTGATCATATGTTCAAGAACTTTAAGAGTCACTTCAAAGGATCAAAGTTGCACTACCTTGTATACAATCTTTGCAAAATGCTACAAGGAGAGACAACTGGAAGGTAATCTCTCTCCTAATTCACGATTGTCAGCTTTTTTTTGGAGTCATGTTAATAATGGATTTGCATTTAATTAATCTTGTTTATGGTATGTGTAGGCCAATATGGATGATCCGATCAAGTTGTCACC
Source organism: Papaver armeniacum (assembly GCA_023531295.1). Lineage (NCBI taxonomy): Eukaryota > Viridiplantae > Streptophyta > Magnoliopsida > Ranunculales > Papaveraceae > Papaver > Papaver armeniacum. The sequence continues at coordinate 19,647 of JAJJWW010006572.1, read as the reverse complement.
CGGTGCCGCAGACTTACATGATGAAGGAAAACCCGGAGAACAATGGTCTAGGGCTTTCTTTAACCCATCCATGTTGTGAGCATCTAAACAACAATTTCTCGAGTCCTTTAACAACTTGGTTAAACCTATGAGAGACAAGCCTATTTGTACCCTTGGAATGATGTATGGCCGGCTAGTTATGGGTACTATGTACAAAAGAAGAAATTTGAGTGCAAATTGGGAAGATGGTAAGTTGGTGCCAACCGCTCAAGACTTGATTGATGAGATGCGAAATGTTGTGGAGCATTCAGGGTTAATGGAGCTATTATTGACAAGTTATATGAAGTGACTTCAAAGACCAATGTCATCTTTCATGTTGATGTGGTTGAGAAAACTTGTTCCCCTTTCAATGGCAACTTAGAGGCTTTGTATGTCAACATGCAAAGTGTGTGCTAATGGACATGAGAATCAATTGGGCAGTGAGATTTATAACCTACTACACTTATTATTGCACCGGTTTAATGCATCCGTTTTAGTTGTTGTACATTTATTTTTGGGTTGTTAGTGATAATGGTTACCTATTTATCACTTATTATTCTTGTGGTTATTTATACGGTTATTGCAGCAAAGTACTATCATGTGGAATCTTACAAGGCAATTTATGCACTTTGAGATGGGGTTACCGATTGGAAGAGAAGACTCGCCGAGGTATGATGTGTTTCTTTTAACTTTTCACATTTTGTCATTTTTTCTTTGTCATTTAATGTTTTTTGATGTCATTTAACAATATTATTGTAGGGAATCTTCTGCTTTTTGGGAAAACAATATTTAAAGTTTAGGGTTTTCATTTGTTTATATATACTTTATAGATGCTTATCTTTATCTTCCTTCTCATTTCATTTTGCAGCCATTGGTAGAAATCAACCCACCCATTGATATGAGGAAACCAGGGAGGCCTTGCAAGAAAAGGAAGAGAGCACATGATGAACCTCACAGTCAGAAGGTGGTCAGAACTTGTAAGAGATGCAAGATGCCTGGTCACAACAGGAGGACATGTGCTGGTGCACCAGTTGGATCCAATCCAAAAACAAAAAGACAGAGAACTATGGTGGAAGGAGGAACTCACAAGACTACTTACCCAGATCCTGCAGAGCTTAGTACCAGTAGAAGGGCAAGTAAGAGGGGAAGAGGTGGGAGAGGTTCTGGTGCATCATCTTCTCATCCTACCACCGCATCAAGTTCTCGACCTTCAGACTTGGATCATCTTCTCGGCCCACATCGCCTTCATCTAGTCAACCTACATATGCATCATATAGATCTAGAGGTGGCGGGGTTCTAGGGGAGGTAGGTCTGGTGGTAGATCCGTGGTAGATCCGGTGGTAGATATGTGCAAGAGACATTGAGCCAAACCATCGGTGGAGTCTTGGGTTGTCTCGGACTCTCTCTCGAGACCTTCACAATCCCTAAACCAAAGAAGGTGACCTTCTCTCGCTACTCAATGAAGACTAGTTCTTTGATAGTTAGAATGGATGTTGTGTTGGGTTTAGTTCGGTTTCTTTTTTGAATGGATGTTTATGGTGGTTGTTACAATGGATTTCACTTGCATCTGCTTTTGTGCTTAACTTAACTTAAGAAGACTTATATTAAGTAATTATTAATGGGTAATATATGTAATTAACTTAATTTCATGTCTTTATTGATTGTCACCGATTACATTTTACATAGTTAGATTGCCTATCTCGCTTGCATAGTTACGCCATTTTCAGGGTTGCGGCTTTGGTTTCATGGAAAAGAGCATCAGAAAGCCATTGAAACTGCAGACAGTTGGAACATTTGAGGTAAGCTATTCCAGAGTTATGTTCATTTTTACATATATTTAATGTTACTATGCCCTTACATTTCTTTTTCTTGCAGGGTTGATTAGCCCATGGACAATTGATTTTTGTATGGCTTCTGTCACCACAAGCAAAGCAGGAAAGTGGAGATGGAAGCTGAATTTGCATTGCTTTTCCAGGTGTTGTAGCATCTGCAAACCACTCAAAGTATGGGCATATGGAGCAGCTGAAGAACTTCTCACCTGGATGATCATCCTGCTTTGCTTTCAACAACTTCCTCAAACCATTACAAGGTACCATTTTGCATCTAGAATAGATCCATGGACAAAATCTATTTCCTCATGCATACCTTTCTCACACATACCACAGTAGTTGGTGCTGCTGCTGATCTTGTTCTTGCTACTTGATGACTCCCCTGAACTGCTACTACAATATTCTTCCATCTTTCCACCACCCATTCTAAACATATCAGTATATGAGGATTGTGAATGATGAATGAGTGTTAGTTGTGTCTGCAGGTGTGTGGTTTTATAGTGAAGGGAAAGTTAGATCAAGCCGTTGGGAACGGTCACATTTATAACCACATAGAAAACGCCACGTGTAACAGTGCCAGGTGGATTGCCACGTCTACAAGTCGTCAGTGCCGTGTCAGTGCCACGGATGCATAGATCTGCCACATAGACGTATGTTAACCGTGGTTCAACTACCACGGTTAGAAGAGACCAAGGGGTAGATTAGTCCAATACTTTACCGTTTTTTTCATTTTCTTTGTGTCGGATGTAAAAATACCTGTTTGTAATCACAAATTTAAAGTGTGACCATTTTGTGAATCAATTAGCGATAGTGTGACCATTTTGTAAAACACCCTTGATTTTGATATATGTATGTTGCATATAAAGGAGTTTTTAGAATTTGAATATAATGATGGTGTATGGGTCGTTGTGAAACACGAGATTGCAGGTGAAGAAAGATATCAAAAGGAGCTCAAAATTAGTCTTGAACTCACTTACTCACGCACCAAACTATGCGTCAACCGCTCTATAAAAGGCCCGAAAGAAACGGTCCCGGTGCACTGGAGTCTCTTGTGTTCGTATTAGATCATTATAGGTTGCCATTAGCTAGCCTTTTGTCGTGTTGTAATCGTCGATTGCAAATCACAACATCATTCCTTCCTTCCCATTTTTAGATTATCCACCTTAAAACTAAGTCCAGGTTGAAATAGTGTAAATAGTTTTCATACTAGCTAGTACTTTGCATGATGTATATTTTTTTTTGATTCATCTGCGAAGAAGACCAGATGCACCCGAGTGCATAACGTATAATTCTGACGGAAAACAGGTTTTGGTATAGTTGCATCCGAGTACATAAGCACCATAACGTATATTTTTGTGATTTTTATAGGTAAAATATTTTGACTAGGTTGCACCTGAGTGCATAATGCATTTTTTTATAGGAAATAAATTTTGGTCAAGCTGCACCTGGGTGCATAATGCATATTCTTATAGGAAATAAATTTTGGTCAAGTTGTACCTGGGTGCATAATGCATATTTATATAGAAAATAAATTTTGGTCACGTTACACCTGGATGCATAATGCATATTTTTATAGGAAATAAATTTTATCCAGGTTGCACCTGGGTGCATAATGTATCATCGGCGTGGTTTAAAATATTTATTTTTTTCGAATTTCATATCAACAATGGATCTTGTTTCGTACAAAATTTCGAGCCCTTTCCAAAAATATAAATTTCATTAAAATCCGATTTATATTTCGGAAGTTGTGACTTTTCTCGCGATTAATTTTAAATTAGAGAGAGGAAATAAATAGGAGAGAGAAATGATATGATAAAGAATAAAATTTAAAATAAGGGTATAGAAGACTAATTTTTTTTGTGTCTTTTTCACCCAGACACAAAGTTTAGCAGTCCAATGCTACCAACCTTTAGAGGCCTATGGTCATATGACCCATTTCCCGCATTGTCTTATACAAATCATTCATCACATTTATATGTCAAACGAAGTTACTTGGCTCAAGGATATGCTATAACTACAAGGGTTGTCAAAAAAAAATAATAATAATAATAATAATTTTGTTTAAATATTAGTATTTCGTCCGAAGGCTATTAATTTATCGAAGTTTTATTGTACCTGCAACAAAGAAAATTTGCATGGCATAGGCATACAACGACCATGTAAGTAAGAATTTTAGTATCCAGAGAATTCTTAACATATGAAAGTAGTGTGATAAGATTGTATTTGTGGAAATCATTCAAGTCACTAAGTCGCCCTTAATGTTGTGGTATGATGATTTTGCAAATGTCCCGACTGTCTCTGTTGGGCATTGATTTTCTTGTTGTAAACTAAATAATGCTGAAGTTTCCATTTAAAGTGTTAATGTTTTCATTTATTTTCACGTGTAAATAAGTTGTTCATTAAAAGCGTTGCCATCCACAAAAGTTAAAGAGTCGTAAAATACACAAATCAAATGTATCAATTCTACATTCATTCCTTCATTTTGTTTTTTTGACCAGATTAACAACTTGAATTTTCATGTGCTTGTCTAATCGAGTAGTAGTAATGTTGTTAAGATATTCATATAAACTAACTCTGAGACCCATGCATATTACAATTTCTATCAACCGATAAAGGATAAACTACTGGAATTTTCTACATGAACAAGTAATACTTTTTTTGTCTAATTGTGTTTTTCTATTTCGATACGACATTTTGATTCGTCTTTACCCGTGAAGAAAAAATATATTGCACCTAAATCTTGTGCAAAAGCTATATAATTTGTCCATGCACCTCATGCATGCCTCTAGAAAATTTACAAGACAATGATTCATGTTTCAAGAAAATTCTAGGACATATAACGATTGTGCATGGATTACCGAATTCGACTTACACTGGTCCCACAAAAATATTTTGGGGATCTTTCCTTCATGTTCAATATTAAATGGAGTTCAAATAACCTTCTTTTCAAAGAAAAAACAACTGGCACTACGGGAAAAATATACATCTACAACTGGAGATTTACAACACTTTTCTAAACATCGTAGAAAGTCCTATGTTTTACAACTGGTTTCAAAGGAAGAGTTGTCGTATATCATCACTGCCAACCCTTAGGAAACAAGGGGTTGCGCTAAGAAAACAAACGACAACTCCTTAAGCAAAACAAAAGACAACATTTAGCTATAACAACTCGTTCCATATATGTAGTGACTTAGCCTATCACAATTCTGAATAGTGTTGTTGAAGAACACAAAAATATGATAATGAAAAAAATGTTAGAGGGGAGATTCGAACATGAACCTAGTGCATGGAAGTCTAGCTCATCAACCACCATTTCAGTTCACAAGTTTGGTTTTTTTCTGCTTTTTTTTAAATAGAAACCTCAACAACACTTATAAGTGTTGTTGAAGTAAAAATATATAATGTTGGAAAAATGAGGTTATAGGGAGATTCGAACATGAATCTGCTGCATGGACGTCTACCTCATCAACCATCCTTACCGTTCACAAGTTTTGACTATTTTTTTTCTTTTTTTAATAAAATGTATAACAACACTTATAAGTGTTGTTGAAGTAAAAATATAGAACATTAGAAGAAATGCGATGGGGGGATTTGATCCTCAACCTCCCGATGGAAGTCTACACCACTAACCATACCTACACTATTACATGTTCTCAGTCAAGTTTGTGGTTCTTTAATACACTAACTTTATGACAACCCTTCATAAGAGTTGTAAAACAAAATGTAATGCTCAAAAATAATGCTCGTGTGACCGAGCCGCAACAAAGACGAAGCCTTCTCTCAGAAATAATTACATACATTTTTCACTATCTCCGTAATATTTACTTTACTCACTTTAGATAAGGGTAGTCCGTAATTTTCATGGCTCCATAATATTTATTACCTTTATTTCTAGTAAGGGTAATATGGTGATTTTAACAATTTATAATATTTAGTTTACTTATTTTCCGATAAGCGTGGTCCTGTCATTTTCATAGTCTTCATAATATTTATTGCATTAATTTCCAAGAAGGGTAATATGGTCATTTTCACAAGCAAGAATATTTACTTTACTTTTTCGATAATGGTAGTCAAGTCACTTTCACAATCTCCATAATATTTAATGCACAAATTTCCATGAAGGGTAATATGATCATTTTCACTATCCTGTAATATTTACTTTACTTATTTCGGATAAGGATAGTTTAGTAATTTTCACAATCTCCGTAATATTTATTACCTTTATTTCTAGTAAGGGTAATATGGTCATTTTAACTATGGTAATCTTCGAACCTGGGATGTTCAATTCTGATATATTTCTTATCCAATTCTAATATATTTCTTACCTTAAATGGATGGTTTCTTCGTTCTTACCAAGTTTCTAACTTAGAGTAGTCAACTCGCGGCCCAAAGTTTCGATCTCGGAGTCTGGGTATGCATACATATATATGCATAAATAGGGTTTGTTTAAGGTTTCGTAGAATATCTCGAAGGAATCTTACCTGTAAATGGATGGATTCGTCATTCTTACCAAGTTTCTGACTTAGAGTAGTCAACTCGCGGCCAACTTTCGATCTCGGATCCTGGTACGCATACAATATGCAGAAATAGGGTTTTTTAAGGTTTCGTAGAATATATCAAAGGAATCTTACCTGTAAATGGATGGTTTCTTCGTTCTTACCAAGTTTTTGACTTAAATTAGTCAACTCGCGGCCAGGTTTCGATATCGGAGCCTGGTGTGCATACATATATGCACAAGTTTAAGGTTTCGTAGAATATCTCGAAGGAATCTTACCTGTAAATGGATGGTTTCTTCGTTCTTACCAAGTTTCTGACTTAGAGTAGTCAACTCGCGGCCATGTTTCGATCTCGGATCCTGATACGCATACAATATGCGAGAAATAGGGTTTTTTTAAGGTTTCGTAGAATATCTCGAAGGAATCTTACCTGTAAATGGATGAATTCGTCATTCTTACCAAGTTTCTGACTTATAGTAGTCAACTCACGGCCAAGTTTTGATCTCTGAGCCTGGTACGCATACAATATGCAGAAATAGGGTTTTTTTAAGGTTTCTTAGAATATATCGAAGGAATCTTACCTGTAAATGGATGGTTTCTTCTTTATTACCAAGTTTCTGACTTAGAGTAGTCAACTCGCGCTGTGTTTCGATATCGGAGCCTGGTATGCATACATATATGCATAAATAGGGTTTGTTTAAGGTTTCGTAGAATATCTCGAAGGAATCTTACCTGTAAATGGATGGATTCGTCATTCTTACCAAGTTTCTGACTTAGAGTAGTCAACTCGCGGCCAGGTTTCGATCTCGGATCCTGGTACGCATACAATATGCGCAATAGGGTTTTTTTAAGGTTTCGTAGAATATTTCAAGGAATATTACTCGCAAATGGATGAATTCGCTGCTCTAACCAAGTTTCGAGACTTAGAGTAGTCAACTCACGGCCGGGTTTCGATCTCGGATCCTGGTACACATACAATATGCGTAAATATGGTTTTTTTAAGGTTTCGTAGAATATCTCGAAGGAATCTTACCTCGTAAATGGATGAATTCGTCATTCTTACCAAGTTTCGACTTATAGTAGTCAACTCACGGCCAAGTTTCGATCTCTCGAGAGCACAGTACGCATACAATATGCATAAATAGGGTTTTTTAAGGTTTCTTAGAATATATCAAGGAATCTTACCTCGTAAATGGATGGTTTCTTCGTTCTTACCAAGTTTCGACTTAGAGTAGTCAACTCACGGCCAAGTTTCGATCTCTCGAGCACCTGCACGCATACAATATGCGAGAAATAGGGTTTTTTTAAGGTTTCTTAGAATATATCGAAGGAATCTTACCTGTAAATGGATGGTTTCTTTGTTCTTACCAAGTTTCTGATTTAGAGTAGTCAACTCGCGGCCAGGTTTCGATCTTGGAGCCTGGTATGCATACATATATGCATAAATAGGGTTTGTTTAAGGTTTCATAGAATATCTCAAGGAATCTTACCCGTAAATGGATGGATTCGTCATTCTTACCAAGTTTTTGACTTAGAGTAGTCAACTCGCGGCCGTGTTTCGATCTAGGATCCCGGCACGCATACAATATGCAGAAATAGGGTTTTTTTTGTTTAAGGTTTCGTAGAATATATCGAAGGAATCTTACCTGTAAATGGATGGATTCGTCGTTCTTACCAAGTTTCTAACTTAGAGTAGTCAATTTCGATGATGTATCATGCTAAGTTTGAAATCGTAACCTCTCGAGCTTCTTGGTTCATTGATTGTATGCTATTATACCAAGTTTGAAGTTCGAATCTACATTGAGCTTCATACTTATCGATTTTGATGATGTATCATGCTAAGTTTGAAGTCAGAACCCTCTTCGAGCTTCTTGGTTCATAGTTTTATATTGTTATACCACATTTGAAGTTCGAATCAACACTAAGCTTCATATTCATCAATTTCGATGATGTATAATGCTATGTTTGAAGTCAGAACCCTCTCAGAGCTTCGTGGTCCATAGATTATATGCCATTATACCAAGTTTGAAGTTCGAATCGACGCTGAGCTTCATGTTTATCGATTTCTATGATGTATCATGCTAAGTTTTAAGTCAGAACCCTCCTAGAGCTTCTTGGTTCATAGTTTCTATGCCGTTATACCATATTTGAGGTTCCAATCGACTTTGAGCTTCATATTTATCGATTTCAATGATATATCATGCTCCGTTTGAAGTCAGAACACTCCCAAAGCTTCTTGGTTCATAGTTTTTATGTCGTAATACCATATTTGAAGTTCAAATCGACACTGAGCTTCATATTTATTGATTTAGATGATGTATCATGTTAAGTTTGAAGTTTGAACTCTCCCCGGAGCTTCTCGGTTCATAGTTTGTATGTCGTTATACCACATTTGAAGTTCAAACCGACATTGAGCTTCATTTTTATCGATTTCGATGATGTATCATGCTAACCTGAGTTTACCAGTGTGAACTAAAGATACTTCATGATCTGTATGACTTTTCAAAATTACTTCATGACATATGCGGCTAGTCGAAATCCAAACCGGAAGCACAAAGAGAAAGCACAAAGAAACACACCAATTATCGAATTCATTTTTCATTTTCCGATTCATTCTTATACATTTTTTGGATTTTTTTATATCAAAATGTCGATAACAATGTCCTAAATTTATTAATATTTTTTTTGGATTTTTTTTCATGTCGAAGGTTGATAATAAACCGAAACATGAGTTCGTATTAGCACAAAGAGAAACACAAATGCTTTCAATCCGTATGAGCATCACAAATACAATATCAACCCTCAGATTCTTTTCTCAATCCGTGTGAGTGGATCAAAAGAAATCGGTCCGCCCATCATTTTCATTCACCCACCAAACCCTCCCTCAACCACTTGAGCTCTATCTCTTTCTCTCTTTCTTCGCCTTCCTCTCCCCCGAAGAACACCTCTCTTCTTCTCCACATATGACCTAAGCGCCATCACCACCACTACTCTTCTCTCAATCCCTCTTCTTCATCCTAAATTTCCGGTGAAAATCATCACAACCTCAGTCACAAAACTCATCAATCGAATACCTCGGATACACCTTCTACAAACCCTAAATCAAACGAAACCCAACTTTAATTGTAATATGCTATCAATCATTTTCTTCTCAAATTCAAAGGGAAGAGAGAATAACGATCAGGTAGGGTTTTAATGAGATCGATGAATTTAGGGAACTGGATGAAGATGAGGAAGAGATGGTGGTTGCTTTGAAGGTTTCTTAGATGGGTTTGATGGACGAAGAAATCAAGGTAGAAGTTAGGGTTTCAAGAAATACGAGAGATGAATTTGTGTTTATGTTCAAGCTCGAGAGGAAATCAAGGGATAATTTGTGAAGTTGGTGTTGCAATGATCGAGATTGGGTTTACGCTTCTTTATGTGACTGATGAGAAGTCAGGGTTTGGATTTGATTTGAGAGTATTGGTATAGAGACTCGATGGTGCTAATGGTCGTCGAATAGAGAAACCCTAACTACCAGCAAATCCTAGATTTCAAAACAAAAATTAAAACCCCCAAATCTGTGATGGCATTGTTGATGCTGGTGCTGCGGCTTTGTGATATAAGGGAAGGACCAGATGGGTAATTACAGATTTCAAGCTTTTGCCATTGAAATACAAGGAAGAATCTGTGGGTCGATCTGCTTGTCTTGAGCATTGAATGTGAGAATACAGGAAGATCGAAAGGATATGGATTTGTAAGTATTTTTTTCATCTTCTGTTGTGGGTTTATGTTACTTTTTCATAATCTTGATCAATACTGACACTTGTGCTTGATTTTCTGGTTATTAGGTTACTTTTAGTGATCCCAAATAACTAGGGCTTGTTTGGATCCAAGTCTTGTTATTGATGGTAGGAGAGCTAATTGCAATTTGGCTTCGCAGTCGGCCTCAGCAACCTCCGCAGTCAGTCGGTATAATTCTTCAAGACCCTTGTTGTGATTTTTGTTTTTCTTACTTTTCAGTTTCGATTCCCTTGGAAATGACTTATTACCCTTGAGTTTGGGTGATTTATTGTTTTGTTTCTTGTAACGATTATGATTTTTTCTTTTCATTCTTCTTCAGTCTAGGATTAGGGATGAAATTGTTATTGCAGGAATGGGTGAGTATGAATAACTGAATGTGTGTGTGTTCGATTATGAGTTATCCCATGATATTGCAAGAGACAGTGAACTGTGATGAGAGATGGAGTAATGGTGGTAATGGTCTCAAACAGTGACCATAAAGAGAGGTTGAGATTCAGAGTTGGCAAGATGGAGCTGTGAATGGATTATGAAGTCATAGTGCAGTGAGTTGGAGATGCATCTGTTTTGCATCTTATAAGTTGTTGTTAGCAAGAAACATACAAGAATAGAAGTTTCATGAAGTCATTTGTTCGTAATGACATGAGTTCTAGTCGATGTTGTTAACTATTTAGTAATGTTGGTTTATAAGACATTGATTTTATTTAACTCTGAATTTTTTTGGGTAATGTTAGTTGATCTAGACACTCAAATACTTGGCCTTTCTTAGTTATGCCTTGAGAGCATCTAGAAGCCTAGAAGACCCATGTAGTTATAAAAGAAGCTATTTCAATATTTGGTTAGGCAACTAATCGCTATCTTTTTCTCTTTTTTTGGGCAGTAAACAGTCACGTATCTCAACGTGGAATTTCCATGGAACATAGTGGTGTCTGTGAGCAGCTGTATTATAAAGGGCCGCTTACAGAAGAGTTATAATCGATGGTGCATAACAGTGTATCCTGCAGGAGCGCAAGCCTGAACTCCTTAATACAAGGTCTCTTTGTGCTAGACTTTTGCCTTCTATTGATATGTAAGATATAAATTTTCATGTAATTGAAAGTAGTGCGCGTTTACCTAGTCCGACTTATGGTAATAACTGAAAATTTTTTTCACCTAAAATTTGTGTATCTGTCTGATTTGGGTGTTGACTAGTTTTTGTTGATTTTATTTACAGGAAAAGACACACCCTTGTTCTTCGCCATCCCCACCTTCACTGCCGTCTCCATCGTCACCAGGAAAATGATGTTTACAGGAAAAGGCTAATTATGCTCAGGGCTTGCAAAGAAAGAGCTTTTGCAGCAAAAAATGTAAATACCAGGAGCAAACTGAAATCCCTATTTCCTGCCAGAATGCATTTGACATAACCTGCATGCGAATGGAGTGATTAGCCTATTTTGACACAGGAAGCGTGTAAGGACGGTGTTCATATCAATGTTTATAATAAGACTTACGAAGTGTTGTATTAACTGGTGTGCGTTGATGGATCAGGACATGGTGCTTTTGCATTACGAAGTAGAGATATAATTTCCAGATGGTACTTGAGTTTACTGCAGGCATGGGCAAGGCTCTGCAACTGCAAGTGCCTTGGACAGGATTTCTCCCGTACATGAGTGTTGTTATGCCCACGTATGCAATTCTTCACTCCAATGGCTAGGTTTTTACTTTTTATGCAACTTTGGTGTAGAACGTGTAAGGAATGGTTCATGTTGAACCGGAGATTTGGTTACTTTCATCTTTTTTTTTTTGTGATTTTGAACCCAGGTGTAAACTGAATTCAGTTATGAATTGTGTTACCAATACAATACAATACAATACAATGACTTTTTAATTGAATGGTCATTTGAATTCATAATTCAAGTTCGATATAGTGTAATTTGAGCTTGAATCGATTTAGTTTGGGTTTTAAATCCCTTTTTTTTCAAATTAGTTTTATGCACACAACTCCAAACAAAAGTTGCAGTTAAACATTCATCTATTGAAAACAGAAGTTGTTACTTCAAATAATACATCATTTAAAGATGTTGTGTTAGAGATTATGACCACACTAGACAAATGTTGTGAAAGTATGTATAACAATATAAATAAGAGTTGTGCGAGACTTTTCAACCACTCTAACAAGTGTAGTAATAGTGCTATTCCCAACCATTAGAGAAGTTGTGTTATAGAATTTTACTACACAAATTAAATGTTTTGAAATCAAATCTTACAATATAAATAAGAGTTGTGTTAGGTAATCAAAAAAAATTGAAAGAGAATCACAACTTTGGCAAAATATTGTCGAACCATGAATCACATCACTCTTTATAACACTTGTCAACCATTGTAGAAAAACTTGGACTTTCTACAATACCCCCGTTCCACAATGCATGAAATAGAGTTGTCGTAGGGGTACTGCAACTCTTATTTAGTGTCGTCAATGATGATTTTTCCCGTAGTGTGGAAATTCAACTTTTGTTGATGGAGATCCATTTTCGTGGCTCCATTCCGCGCTAAGGTGATAATACTGGTCATTTCGGAACCCACGAGGCATCTAATGTGGTTGTTTTAGAAGTCACTACGCATCTTATGCGGTGGTTCTAGAAACTACGAGAGATCAAATGTAGTTGATTTATCATTCATCTCAAGGGCAACCAGGACAACGGAGTCATGTTGGATATTTTCAATATCTTAGAAAATTAAATGGTTTTCTGTTTTGGTTTGCCGCTATGACGGGGAAGTGTTCTGTGTTGGATAAACACAATGGATGTTAGTTGGAGATGAAGAAACACCTTTAATATGTGTGATGGTTCATAAAAGACAACCATTCCCAATAGACACCTTATGTGTCTTTTGGAAGTGAAGAGGCATCTCCACTAGGCATGAATATCCCTATAAGTGGTGAAGGGATTCTCCCATTCTGTAAGAATAATCAATTCAACCTATTTTCTCTCCATCTAAAGCATCATCAGAAATCTCTTTTGTGTGTTCGTGATTGGGTCAAGGGGTGCAAACCTTGAATCCAATTTCTCTGTTGTAGGGCTTTCATTGTATCCTGAAGGCATTATTTCGCATACCTGTTGCAATCGCCAATTGATATTGGGAGGGTAGAAATAATCGTCTAAAAGAAATCTTATGAGCCTTGAAAGTTTGGAGTACAACAATTTCTTTTAGTGTTATCATCCTCTGTTTTTACCCAAATTTTTCCAACAGTTTTAGACGATTAATTTTTTTTTATTTTTTTCGAACAACAGTGGATGAAACTTCATGCGAGTTTTTTGAAGTACGACTTCAGGGAAAAAGAGCCTTGGATAAGTATGACGGAGACTTGGATTTTCCTGAAATACTCTGAATCGTTAGAGGCGTGGACAAGTCAAATTTGGGCTTTATTATACCATCAGAAGTTGGGCTTTTGCGGAAAGGAAGAAATAAGAAGAGAAAACGAGAAAGAAGGGAAGTTGGAAAATAAACTTCGAATTTACGATGAAGAACGGGAACATCCGAACATGGTATTTGTTATGCGAAGTTGTTTCAAAGATTGGCGCATAGATTTTCGCTAAAGGAAATTCCCATGGAATCAGATAAGTACATATCTATCTTTGACTGTTCTATATCTTACCGTGATACATGAATCATAATTTTATGTTGTCTAATTAAGTATGGTTTGGACAAATTGAATTGCTACAATTCAAAACTAACCACTGATAATTTATGATTCGTATACACTAGTTTGGATTCCAAAGCCACTGTTGACTTCTTAATTTTTTTGATCTCAAACTAGACAGACGTATCCTTTCATCTGGAAAGGAATGTTTCATATGACTATTGTTTGTTTTTTGTGAATGACGATGTTTTTGGTTCTTTGTTGTGATCGGTAAAACACATGGGCCACTTTGTGGTTGATTTTGACTTGTGGATATGAAATTCAATGTTAAAAAAAAAAAAAAAAAAAAAAAAAAAAGAGGAAATTTGATTGAATCGTCATATGTTGTCACGTTATTGGTTTCTTAGCACCATGAGTAGAAAAGTGTGTTTTCTGATGATGATGGTTAATCATGTCCAGTGGTGATGGTTTACTAATTTTGGATGTAACCATATACTCTAGCACTAATCAGAAGGTTTGCAAAAGACAAAAGACAGCCAAGTCCATGAGATAAGGATTTGAAGATTTCTATTTTGAAATTATGGGTGTAATATGTTTGATATAAATCAAACGAGTAATGTGCAAATCTGTAAGCAATCGTGATTCGTGACATTGAGTTGCAATTTTACATTTAAGACTGTCATGAAATTGGGGGAGAAATTATCTGACGAAGTCATAAAATTTCCGGTTGTTAAGCTATTTTACAACCAAGATCGTCATTATTTTTGATATAACAATTGCACGATATGAGCATAATTCTTGCATTAAGAATTATATGGGTCCAAATCTGGAAATTGGGATGTCTTAAATGACATCAAAAGGAAAATTCCGGTGAATATGTAACGTATTGGAAGATTGGGCGCGCGACCGAATATCCAACGATGTTATGATATTACCGATGCATAAATTATGAACATTTTCATTACATAATGTAAAATGTTAAATAGACATTGTCTATATTTTTGGGTATAAATTTGTAGAAGATTGGGCATGAGTAGAGGAGTTACTCATCGTAATAATGTGCTTGTTGAAATAGCAAGTAAGTTGCCTACAAATTTTCTATGCCTCTAGTGTATGAAAGAATTTTTGTGAATTAACCGTAAATGTTAATTAGGATCACTAGAGAGGTTACAATTATTTTGTAAAATTAAATCGGAACATTTTTAATAATGTTGTCAAAATTGATTGCATAAATGGAAGCAATTAATGAGGAAGAATGGCTTAGAACCTAACTTGTAGAGATCCCATTTTTGGAAGAAGCCATCTCAAGCGGTCTTGATTAATTGTGAATCAGGCTATGATCTATAACGTCTCTAACAAAGACTTATAATGAAAGGTCAAGACATACAAGTCTTGTACATTGAATGGTAAGTCAATTACTCAAGAAATGAGTAATTGCAGTTAGCCATTGAAATGGAGAAAAACTTGGCAGACATATTTATGGAAAGTCTCCCAAAGGAAATGTTTTGAATGAAGTATAAAGAAATGGGACTAAGGTCTGTGAAAGAAGTTTGATCTCCCATAGCAGAAACCCAACCTATGTTTTGAAAAAGATAAACAAGGTTCAATGTGGTACCAACAAGTTATGGTAGTGATTATGGTGCACTAAGTATAAAACTTCTCATTTCTGTTTAGTGCAGGTTCTGCAAGAAAAAAGGGATGGATATTAATCCTTAATAAGTCTATTATTGTCTACAGGTGTATCGCAGAAACACCTTAAGAGACTTACCTATATGAGTATGGAAATCAGGCCGTTTCCTAAGAAAAAAAGACCGTTCTCTAAAGAAGACTCATGAATCAAGGATATAAGCACATGGCCATTAACGTGCTTGGCTACAAAACACATGATTTATGAAATCAATATGTGTGGAGACTCCGGTTTTATCATAAGGGATACTTGGTTCAAGACTGGTTTCACCATAGAATCTCGATAAGGCTTTGAGTTTCTTACACTAAGTGAAGGTTCAAATCCAAAAGATACCTATCATTTATGTATTGATTT
Source organism: Papaver armeniacum (assembly GCA_023531295.1). Classification (NCBI taxonomy): domain Eukaryota; kingdom Viridiplantae; phylum Streptophyta; class Magnoliopsida; order Ranunculales; family Papaveraceae; genus Papaver; species Papaver armeniacum. The sequence goes on along the minus strand of JAJJWW010006572.1, from coordinate 3,864 downwards.
CAACGATGATGCTTAGTCTCAATTTAGATTGAACTACGTTGTCTTGATCCCACTCGGGTACGTAGGCAGTCACTTGTGTGATGCAGCCACTCTGATTTAAAAGTTTTGTTTTATTTTTATTTTCATGTTTTTTGGTTATTGAAAATAGGGGAGATTGTTGGATATTTCAATATCTTAGAAAATTAAATGGTTTTCTGTTTTGGTTTGCCGCTATGACGGGGAAGTGTTATGTGTTGGATAAACACAATGGATGTTAGTTGGAGATGAAGAGACACCTTTAATAGGTGTGATAGTTCATAAAAGACAACCATTCCCAATAGACACCTTATGTGTCTTTTGGAAGCGAAGAGGCATCTCCAACAGGCATGAATATCCCTATAAGTAGTGAAGGGATTCTCCCATTCTATAAGAATAATCTATTCAACCTGTTTTCTCTCCATCTAAAGCATCATCAGAAATCACTCTTGTGTGTTCTTGATTGGGTCAAGGGGTGCAAACCTTGAATCCAATTTCTCTGTTGTAGGGCTTTCATTGTATCCTGAAGGCATTATTTCGCATACCTGTTGCAATCGCCAGTTGATATTGGGAGGGTAGAAATAATCGTCTAAAAGAAATCTTATGAGCCTTGAAAGTTTGGAGTACAACAATTTCTTTTAGTGTTATCATCCTCTGTTTTTACCCAAATTTTTCCAACAAGTCCTTGTCCATCTCTAAGAGGATCACATCGTTCCCTGAAACATAAGTCAGATATTAAAAAGTTCTTGCTTATTCTTGGTCATTTACTACTCAACATTCCGAAATAAAATTAACATTTTAGATCCGCTTTAGAGTTCGAAATTCGGGTTGCCACTTTGAGCAATTAAAACTAAAGAACAATACCCGAAAATCGCAAAACATGATATCTACCGGCATTCTGACCTTGTTATTCTTATTATCTACGACCTTTCCTAGAGAAGAGAGAACATCATTACCTTGCTTCGGATAATAACCTATTTAATATATTTAACTCAAAAATAAAAATCCTCCCTAATGTTGTGGTGCTCAAACTTAGACAATTTCATGAATGTTCATACTGTATATGTTTTTTTATGGTTGGAAGACCTTTATTCGGGATTAGTTTTTCTTATTATAGACAATATATTGAAGTTTTTATATTATGTATTAATCATTTTCTTTACGGATATGAGAGAAAAAATCCATATCGATATATATTTTCACACTTAAAAATTTACCATTAACCTGTTTCCCTTACTGATATTTTTGAAGGTGCCACAAAAGCTAATTTGTAATCAACTTAAACTACAATTAACATCCAGATCACAGTTTTATTTTGCTTGTCGCCGATTTAATATCGCTGTAGATTGTTGTTCAAACATGAGAAATCAATTTGGTAATCCTTTCATTTCTTATGGGTATAACCAATATTCACCGCAAGCTGATCAACATCTTTTTGTAATTCATAATCTGATTTCCTCCAATATATCAATTCTTTTTAAAAATGTTTTTAATCATCCGTTGAATATAAAAATCATCGGTCTTCCCATATCCCCACGAATCCATTTCCTTAACTAGTTCTCACGACACTTGACTTATTTATAGACGAGCATTCATGAAAGTTACATGTCAAATCGAGGTCCCTAAACTTTGCGAATACCCCTTTTTTGATCATTTTTGGTCAAACACAATACTCCGTAAAAAAAAAAAAAAAAATAGCCAAAATTAACTCAAGTCTCATCAATATCTTCCCTTTCTGGATAAGAAAGGGATTGCTTCACTCCGATGCATGAATGTGGTGTTGATTCAAAAAGTGCAAATCATCCCTTTCGGATAAGAGACACACTCTTTATGTCAATTTACAATGCGACCTAAAATGTAGGTAGTTGGTGGAATGCGAATTCTCCGCCTTGTTATATTTATCTTACTGAGGTAATTTAATGAATGGGCTCTGTCGAGCCCTTTTCCCCTATAGGAAAAAAAAAGAACGAAGCCTTAATCTTAGGCATTTTATTTATTGAGTCGTCCCTAAGAGAAAGTACAATGGGCACACCAAACATCTTGGTTTGGTGATTATACACCTAAAGTGAGACTGGCAAACCATTAAAACGGATGAGCAAACCCTCAAATAAAAGGTTTTTCACATCACATCTCATACAGAGTCGATCGGCTCATCCTTAGACAATCGTCCCATACAGAGTCGAGACTCGTCTCAAAGAAAGCCGAGTATCGTTCCTCATTGAGCCAGTCGTTTCATATTGAGACGACGAATGACTAGTTACATCCAACGGCTATCAATCCCTTCCTATAAATTGAGTTGATTTCAACTCCAAAATCACACCTGCATTGTACACCAATAAATTTTCTGAGCAATGGCTCAACCATATATTAATCCAGCTGAATTTACGATGGATGAAGATTTGTCGCTCTATCGAAACTACATCTCTCTATATCTGGCTAGGGGTGCAATGATACCGACGTAAAAATGGGGTAATGAGTATGAGTTATATCCATAGAATCTTTGATACCTTCTGCAATGATACCGACAACCGCAACGATCGCAATGCGACAGTCGGGTTGTTTTGGCCAATTTGAGATATAAAAGATGAAGTTGGAGAATCCATAGACTTGGTTAGGCTAGTTGGTCGTTATAACCGAGGGTGAAACAAATGATCATGTTGTGTTGCAAGCTCTAAAGGAATGACGAAGATGGAAAAAAAGAATTTTTATTTTTGAAGCTCATTACACAATCTTAAAAGATTTTCTGATATCTCGTTTTCGATATTGATAAGTAGAAATACCCCTCGAGAGAAAGTTATAATTAATTTGCAATTTCATTTCTAGATAAATTAGTACTGATTACATGTAACAGTTGCATTAACTAATATAATTTTAGTTTACAAATATTAAAAATTATGGATAATTTTAATTATTCGTAACCACTCCAGTTCTTTTTAATACGTCCCCCTTGCATCAAACTTCCAAATCCACCATAAGTTCCTGCAGATTGAGACCCTTGAGCATCATCTCCTCCCCCACTTTGGTTTCCCAACCATGGACATGAAGGATCAACAGGAGACCCATCGAAGTTTAATGATCTCCTATAATCTTGACAACCTTTGGGACCTTCTCCACTTTCCTGGCGATATGGAGATTGTTGAACTTGAAGAATCGGGAGAACCTTTGCACCGGAAGATATGGAGATCGTGGCACATCAGGTACTTGTGTTTCTCGCACTACATCCTGGGAGGATGGATCTATTGTACGCTGAGAAAAATTAGGACTGAAGTTCAATGTATCCCCTAAAGCGCGCAATTGTTGGACGTAAATACGTCTAGTTCAATATCTATTAACTCCATTTGATTCAATTATTCGATCAATTGTTCTTGAGTTGCCAAGTGCTGTATAAGAATTAGGACGTTCGAGACCTTGCGACACAATCAAAAAATTTGACGCTCTCTCCGGCAAGATTAAAATTCTCAAGCTCCAAACTCAAAGTCAAAATCGGACCCATCATCAAGTCAAGAAGATGAAGGTCCTGGCCGTATGATAATCATGAAAGTTGGAATCACTTTGGTGGTACATGTGTTGGAGCATCCAATTTCGGTAATTCTCTTTCTATTGCATTTAAATCCAGGACCATAGATTGTAAAACTTCGCTAAAAATTATCGGCTCAGAACACTCTTGTACCATAGGTCATACCGATCTTCATCAAAGGGGTGAATTTAGTCTCATACCTTGGCCGGCCTCTTTCCTTTAGGTCTAAGTATTTCGACCCGTACATGATAGCTATTCTTGGAGGACTGAGTGGCACTCCCACTCGACCAACTAACTGCTTTAGCACATCTCTCCCCAAAAATAAACACCAA
>JAJJWW010006571.1:0-265625 GCA_023531295.1 Papaver armeniacum | reverse complement strand
AGAAGATTATCACATGCAATGAAGAATATGAAAAAGATAAATATGCATGCAAAGAATGATATTAATGTAAATGTGATTGAATACATGCATTGAAGAATATGGAAACAAGATAATATGCATGCACAGAATAATAGAGATGTAATTAGGATTAATTTCTTTATTTTATGTATAGGAATAAATTTAATTCTCTTGATGTAATTATGGTATTAGGATCTCACCTATCCTATGTAATTGTACATGTATATATACAAAATAATGAAATGATTCTCACACAGTTGTGAGATTAAAACCTCAAAAAAGCCATATTCCAACATGGTAATCTAGAGCTAGGTTACAATAATTTTTTTTTTCCTGCAACTGCTAAATCATGGATGTAGAAGATGATACACAAATTTCTCCATCTTCCAGCAATCCTCCTCAACCTAATAGGGATCTAGGTTTATCTCCATCATCACCCTATTACGTACATCCGGCTGACAACCCTACAACCTGTCATCTTCCAACCTCTTCTCAACGGTGACAACTAATGATCTGGGAAGAGGAGTCGGGAAAAGCTCTTAGTGCTAAAGCCAAGCTAGGTTATATCGATGGTTCCATTACCAAACCTAAAGATCCAGCGGATCTTCTCCATTGGACTCGTGCGGATGACTGGTAGGAAAGGCTGGGTTGCCCGTTCTGTTGACCCGATGAACCGCCCTAGTGTGATGAGTTTCCCATCCGCACGGGATCAATGGTGGAGATAAAGAATCGTTTTCTCATATCAATGCACCGAAAATTTATGCCCTAAAAATGATCTATTTCTTCCTCGCAACAAGAGAACAATAGTGTTGCGATGTACTTTACCCAACTCAAAACTCTATGGGATCAACTAGATTCGTTTAGGCCTGTTGTACCATGTATATGCGATGTGACAGGAAAAGATTTCATCGATCACCACAATCAAGATCGAGCTATGGAGTTCTTACGGGATTACATGATCGATTCTCGCCTTGCGTAGCCAATGCTCGCGATGGAGCCAATGCCGTCTGCCTCTAAGTTGTACAATGCTGTCGGGGCGGGAGGAGGAACAACAAGGTATAAATTCCTCTTCTATTAGTCCAATTTAATCTGCTACTCTAAACGTATCTACATGATGATTCCCTACCTGCACGGTCCAATATGAGAACATCTTCAAACCACAGAAATACCTACGGCAACAACAATGGGATCGTAGTGGTAACAAAACGCGCCATGTCCGTTTTGTGATCATTGTAATAAACATGGTCACACCGCATTACTTGCTTTGGAAGCTCAATGGCTATCAAAGGATCCACCAAGGTCGGAAGCTCCACATCCGGCATATGCTGTCATGCTGCTTTTGTTCCACATCCGGCATATATGCTGCTAGCTATTGCCCACATCCGGATCTTGTTGCACTGCTTTGCTCCTGGAATCACCCGCTGCTCGGTATGCAAGACTTATGACCTCGCTGATCCGGACAATGCAAACATGGATGTACCTCCTTTTGCCAATTTCGAGCGGTATTACTCTCACTTGTTCTTCTACTGCTTGGATTGTCGACAGTGGTGCAACACATCACATTTGCTCCACTCTCTCTTGTTTTACTTCTTACAATTTAGTTTTGAACCCAATCACGGTTCAATTGCCAGATGGCTCAAATATATCTCTGTGACTCATATTGGGGCTGTGAACTTGTCTCCCAATATTCAATTACTCGATGTTTTTTACATCCCAAGTTTTAAATTTAACTTGATTTAAATAAGTAAGCTTACAAGCACGACAAATTGTTGTATCAAATTCTCACACGAGTCTTGTATCTTCCCGAGGCCGTCTCACCCGGCAAAGTGATTGGACGGATTAGGCGTATCGGGGCCTTTATTATTTGGTTTGCATCCATCGTTTATTGTTTAGCCGCAAATAAGCCAATAGATATATGGCACGCTGTCTTGGCCATCCGCACAAGGATTGTTTTAATTTTTAAATAGTAAATTTGCTTATGTTCGCTCTCCATTCAAACACTTATGCGATGTATGCCCACAGGCAAAACAATCTCGATTAAAATTTAATAAAAGTATTTCTTTATCAAAGCATCCTTTTCAACTAATTCATGCTCACATCTCGGGGTCCTTTTTCTCCGTGATCTTTAATCGGTGCCAAATATTTACTTACAATTGTAGATGATTACTCTAGGTGTACATGGGTGTTTTTGATGAAAGTAAAATTTGAGACTTTGAAGTTTCTCAAATATTTCTTTGCCTTTGTTATTAAACAATTTGGGCATCACATCACCATCTCCTCAGGTATTAACTCTTATAGTCATTCCCCAATTCTGGACTTTCGGTCGATAATGGGTCTCGAGTTCAAATCTAATGAACTTCAATCTTGGTTCCATCAAAATGGAATTTTGCACCAAACCAACTGTGTATATACTCCAACAAAATGGTATTGTTGAGAGAAAACATCGCCACTTACTCAACGTGGCACGCTCTTTACGTTTTCAAGCTAATTTACCCATTCATTTTTGGGGTGAATGCATTTTGGCTATGACGTATTTAATTAACAAACTACCATCACCTATGTTATCTCATAAATCGCCTCATGAGATGCTCTGAACTTTCCCAGGACTATTCTTCTCTCCGTGTTTTTGGCTGCCTTTGCTTTGGTAAACACACGCGTTCTCATAAATTGATCAATGAGCGAGGCACAGCATCTTCATTGGATATCCCCATGGATGAGAAAGGCTACACAATTTATGATTTACAATCTAAAACAATATATGTCTCACGAGATGTTGTATTCCATGAGAACACGTTTCCCTTTAAAGACGCTTCTACTTCTCAATCTGCACCTGTTGCTGATCCATTCCAACAATCTGAGTTTACTTTTTATGACTCGATCTTTCAGTCTCCTTCTCTTTCACTTCCCCACGATGACATCTCTCGTTCTACTCAATCTTCTATCCCATGCTATCCTAATCCGCCTCAAACATTCGATCCTATTATTTTTCCACGAAATTCCCATTTGCCAACACCTCCGATATCCCGTGTCATCCAATACACACAAATCTCATAACCCTCTGCAGAAACACGGCTCTCATGATCACACTACGTCCATTCAGTTTCATCTCCCCGACATCTCTTCAAGTCAATCCTCTATGCCACAATCCTCTCCTAGTCCTAAGCAATTCCATCCATTCAACCTCCGGACTGTAATCCCTCCTCGTCCAACTCGTGCTCATCACCCACCTTCGTATTTGAAGGATTATTATTGTTCTCGCTACTACAGGGCACATACAACTCTCCATACCCAATGACCAATTATTTATCTTTTGATAAATTCACTCCATCACACAAGGCTTTCCTTGCATCAGTCATCCTTCATGATGAACCGAGATCATTCTCTCAAGCTAACAAATGTCCCAAATGGCGAGCTGCCATGGCCAAGGAGATAATGGCTTTGGAAGCAAACAATACTGGATCTTGGTAGATTTACCACGGGTAAAACAACCATTGGTTGCAAATGGATTTTAAAATAAAATTTAATCTTTGATGGCACCGTTGAACGTTACAAAGCTAGACTGGTGGCCAAAGGTTACACTCAACAAGAAGGGATTGATTATTATGATACCTTTTGCACCCGGTAGCCAAGTTAGTTACTTTGTTCGCATCTTATTATCCATTGCAGCAATGAAAGGATGATCTCTTCACCAACTTGATGTCAACAATGCATTTCTCCAAGGAGACCTTGATGAAGACATTTATATGAAGATACCTCCAGGTCTCAACGCGTCCAGGTGAGTCTAAAGTTTTTAAACTTCAAAAATCTCTTTATGGTCTCAAGCAAGCCTTTCACAATGGTTTTCAAGCTTTCTTGATTTTATTAGCCGAAGGTTTTACCAAATCCTTATGTGATAATTCTCTTTTCACATATCATCGTGCCTCAACATCTATTTTTGTGCTTGTATATGTCGATGATATCATTATCACCTATGAGATACTAGCTTAATTAATTCTCTCAAGCTTCGTCTTGCTTCTCATTTTTCAATCAAGGATCTTGGTTGTCTAAAGTATTTTTAGGCATTGAGGTTTCTCGTTCTCCCAAGGGTATATTTCTATGTCAAAGAAAATACATTCTTGATATCCTTAAGGATTCACGCCTCACAGGGCTCGTATCTCAAGCTTTTCCAATGGATACCAAACTCAAGTTGCTTCCTACCGATGGCACGGAATTAACCGATCCAAGCCGTTTCCGTCGTTTAATAGTCGTTTATTATATCTAACAACCACTCGACCGACATTACATACTCGTTAATTATCTGAGTCAATTCTTGCAACATCCAAGAACTTCTCATATGGATTACTCTCATCGTATTCTTCGCTATCTCAAAGGAACCATTGGACATGGCATATTTCTATCCTCCGCCCTCCTTCCATCCATGGTTACCGCAGGACTACGATTGGGCAGGTTGTCCCATGACTAGACGTTCTACCACTGGATATTTTATTACCTTAGGTAATAGTCCCATTTCATGGAAGTCCAAGAAACAACCCACACCGGGCTCGATCATCTGTAGCCGAAGTCAATATCGTGCTTTGGCTAATCTTACACAAGCTTCAATGGTTAGTTTATCTATTAAAAGACATGCGATTCTCATGTTCTCTTCCTATCATCAAGTTTCTGTGATAGTCAAGCCGCAATTCACATTGCGCAAAATCCTGTCTTCCACGAACGTACTAAACACATCGAGATTGATTGTTATTTTGTTCGTGAAAAGTTAATAAGTGGATTGATTTTACCAAAACATCTTCCGTCGTCTGATCAACTAGCTGATGTTTTCACTAAACCTTTGGGAGCTCCGCAATTTAGTCGTCTAGTAGGCAAGTTGGGCGTTCGTTCAGGTCCTACCGCTCCAACTTGAGGGGGGGTATTTAGTTTATCCGTCCCTTGATAAACTTGGAAAGTAGATTATCACATGCAATGAAGAATATGAAAAAGATTAATATGCATGCAAAGAATAATATTAATGTAAATGTGATTGAATACATGCAATGAAGAATATGGAAACAAGATAATATGCATGCACAGAATAATAGAGATGTAATTAGGATTAATTTCTTTATTTTATGTATATGAATAAATTTAATTCTCTTGATGTAATTATGGTATTAGGATCTCACCTATCCTATGTAATTGTTCATGTATATATACAAAATAATGAAATGATTCTCACACAGTTGTGAGAGATTAAAACCTCAAAAAAAAACCATATTCCAACACTCTCTGACATAGAGACGGGTGATTTTAGATTGGGAGGATCTCAAGCCAGTTAAGTGTTGACTTTCTCATACCATTGAAATATTTTTCTTCCAAAACATATCTAGATGAAGCTGACAGATTAGCTCATCTATGCAACAATTTTTTGGATTTCTTTTTCTTTCAAAGATCAGGAATTATGGTAACAGATACTTCAACAAAATTTGTTAAAATTTTAAGCTCAACCGTTTCATGGGAAACTAATCCCTCATGTATCCAACATCAGCTATTACTATAGTAAATAAATCTAATATCAAAAGATCGATATTAGATTGCTCTATTTCTTTAGTATTGCATAAAAAAAAAATAGTGTGTGTTTTGCATTTATCGTTAATTTGGAACCTCATCCTTGTAAAAATGCATGTATTTGCAACCTTGTAAAAATGAGTGCGACTATGTGCACCCCCTCTTAACCCGGGGTGCACATTCCTCCCCCTCATGATAGGATGCTCAGTTAACCCTGATTAGATATTACATTATATTATGTTGGAATTTGTAGAAACTGATTGAGGAATCAGGGGTGAAAGAAGGAGATATAGAGACAAGAAGAAGAACCATCACATTAGAGAGATTAGTAGTACAATTACATAGGTTACAATATATACATATAAAGGGGTAACTGGATGGACCGCACACCCATGGGACGTAGGCCCTGTAACACTCCCCCTTGTGCGGTTCAATAACAAAACTTTATACATAGTGCTCCATATATGGTGGTTTGAATGTAGTTCTTCAAATGTCGTTCTCTCCTTGATGACTTGTGCCGAAATCAATTGCCTTATTAAAACTTTGACAAAGAAAAACCAAGTGGGATAAAACCTTGGTACAACTCTTCACATGTAGTACTTCACATGTTGTCTCGTACTTTACATGTAGTTCATCACATGCAATACGACCTTCATAGATCGATGAGTCTAAGTTAATTGCCTCGTTAAAACTTTATCAGGGAAACCCAGAGGGATAAAACTTGAACTAAACAAAAGGAGTACGATATTAAGCAAACTTAGAACATAGTTGGACTTGAGTATGTTGCCTCATTAAAACCTTGACAAAGAAAAACCCAGTGGGAAAAAACCTTGGCGAAGGGAAAAGAATACAACGTGACAGATGCAAGTAAAGGTGATCCGTTGAAGTTGATCACTTTGGTCCGCTGAAGTTGACTATTTGTTTCACAACTGCTAAGACAGAAAATCCTCATGGGAAAAACAATAGCCTTAGCTGGGAAATTACTTCCCGGTGTTTGTTGTTGTCTCATTAAAAACCTTGCCGAGTAACAAAACCCTATGGGAAAAAAGCAACCTCGGTGAGGGAAAATAGTCGCACATACTATTAGATTCTCCCCCTGATGTCGAACAATTTCATTAGTCCAACCAAGTCATGAGAGTTCATCACACTTTACTTTGGTGACTTAAATGCTTATAAGACCCTGTTGTTGATTTTGTAAGTTACGTTGCTTAACAGACTATCACGTTTCATTTCTTTGATTCTAATATTTTCAGTAATATCAATGCGATCTTTATGTCTTCAACGTTTAACATACTTGATGTTTGTAGTGTTGTCTCGCTAAAAACCTTGTCGAGTAACAAAACCCTTTGGGAAAAACTATTCTCGATCGAAGGGAAAAATAGTACAACACAGCTTCAATTTCGAAGTAAATTATGTCGACATCATATCTTGAATTCTCCCCCTGATGTCGGCATCTCCCCCCTGATTACTTTCAGAGTTGTTCCATATTGGTCCTTTAGTCATGTACTTTTCTAGACTGAATATCGGTAATGACCTAGAAAATAGTCTACCGTATCTCCCCCTGATTACTTTCGTTGGAGAAGAGATTATTGTTCCTTCATAATCAACAACTTTTGGATTGCACTTTCATTAGCATTCCTTTTTATATCTTTGCAGGATAAAATAAATTTATGTCAATGGTTACTTTTAAGTACATGATTGCATTCACTATACCATTCCAATGACGTTGCGTTAGCACTGAGCTATATCTAGCTAACAAGTTCATTGAGGATGTAATATTTGGTCGAGTACATTATGCTAAGTACAATAATGCATCTATTATACTTAGATAAGGAAAGTTCATCTCCCGACCCAACTTCATCATCTTCCTTTAGACGAATTGGTCATTTATGTAAATTTGAAACTCGACTAATCATGGGAGTGCTAGCAGCATGCACGTCCTTGTTAAATTGCCTGACAATGGACATATGCAAACTGGTGGAATAATATACCACAAGCTCGGTCTTCTAGTTTAGAACATAGATAAGATCGAGATTTCCCAGGATTTTCATCTCAAATTCAGATTTTAAATAGTTTGTAAGATCTCTTATTCCATTAAGAGTACTTATCATGTCCATACCGTCGACATAGATAGCTATAATTCTGAATCAGGAACTTATTTAATACGCATGGCACGAAACCTTACTTGTTTATCCCTTCCCAATCAAATAGTCACTTAGAAGGGTATACCACATCCGCCTGATTATTTAAATCAATAAGTGAGTGTTCCAGTGTAACTGCAAACACACTCTGTGGTTTAGAGTCATTCGACTTGGGAAGCAAAAGGCCATCATGCACTTTTGTAAATATCTTTGAGTCTGAATCTCCAGAGATATAACCACATATACTATGTTTCAAGTTCATTTGAAACTACCAAGCAAACTAATTAACTGAACATTATAATGTTCAAAAGAGTAAGCGATCCAGGGGTTTGTGAGAAACCTCGCGCCACAAGGTGATTCTTTATACTTTAAGACCTCATTCTTCTCACTACACTTTGTGACAAATAACCACATATGTCCCACAGGCTTTACACTAGGTTAGTTAGCACTACCACACCAAATACCCGTATATTTGTCAAAGAACTAAGTTCTGTCTGGATTGCGTAGGCCAAATATGCTATTTATTTGAAATTAATCAAAATAAAGCATGGTTCGATCTTATTGTGCTCTACTTCTGGAGCAACTATTTATGGATTATATCATCATCGTGCACGCATGATCCTTCCATTGACTCATATGCATTCTCATAATCCGTTAGTATTTCATTGTTCTTTATAATCATTTAAAACTTCGAAGCATCCTACAGTTTGATTCATGTACATATTCAGAGACAATCTTATGAGATGATTTCTGATGATATAAATAAGTTGTGCCTTACTTACCTACTTCCTTTGTAGGTGAGGATTGATCGAACCAATTGGTCTCTCCAACTTCCTCTATGGGGCCACGGCCTCAACCACACTTCCACTGAGTGCGGTTGCAACACCTTAGTCTATGGTGTATATCCCATATTGAGGATTTGTAACTTTGCAGGTAGGTTTGCAGCTGGTATGTGTGATCTCATCACTTTAGTAACATCAGTGTACATTCTAAAAATCGAATATTATTTATCACTTCACATTTACATTTGTGGAGTACAAGAATCAATATGAGTCACAGTGGGAACACACCACGATAATTCCTGTCGTTCCCTTAGAAAATAAATTTTTTTATCTCCCCCTAACGACGGGAAAACTGTCTCATTAAAGTGATAACCCGCAATTCTAGCGGTAAGAGATCTCCTTCCAAAAGTTTTAAAATGCGGATAATTGTTGGGAACTCATTTCCAACATAACTACTTAACAGTTTTGAAGACCCATCATAGTACGATGTGGAGTCGTAATGGCACATATATAGTGTAACCAAAAATGCGTAAGAACACGAATGTCAGGCTTAAATCCGATTTACCAACCGTGCCTTGAAAAAGGTTGACTAATATTGGGTTCTAAAAACGAATTAAGTAAGATGCGTGTAATATTCCATATTTTCCAAGCAGTTAAAGGTAGGTTTGTATGCATAACCATGCCTTAGGCACCATCTGAACCTTTGATGATAGCCTTTGCGAGACCATGGGGTATAGGATGCTCTACATTGATCCTATTAAACATGCAATAACCATCAATTCCTTTTGATGTATACTCTCTAGCATTTACAAGGGGTGGTGAGTCCTTACATGTATAATATGTGCTAGTAGTTTTTCAAACGCAACATTACTTTGGAACTATAACTAGTCCAAAATGTCAAAAATCCACGAGAGCCATAAGTCACTTTAATGGTCCGCATTTTGCATGGATATTTTTCTAAATATCACCTCGTTTTGTTTTTAATATGGATTGTTTACCATTTGCATCTTAGGATGGTCTCAATCCTGTTTTACTGAAGACTTTGTAAAATGAGTGATATGCTTTTTTACTTAAAAGTATAATGGGAAGGGGGGGGGTTGTGCATCTAGTACTTTAGAAAACACTTATTTTATTGAGAGATATGCCATTACTTCGCATTCTGTCAATATTTTTCCCGTTGTCTCGTCCACTCAAACACAGTCATGTACGTATGAGTCCTTTCAAAATGAAACATCATGTCACAACCAAAGTTCCTTTATGGTTGTGTCAAAGCCTGCATGAGTCAATTACCAACATTTCATCGTCGGAATCAATATGGATTCAAATCCAAATACTATAGTGATTTACATTTTACTATTTGACTCATTAGTTTCTCTAAAATATATTTCCTTCCAAATATATTAGAGACTATAAAAGATGCAATTAAATTCTCACCACTGTGAGGTTCCACATGATATCCATTTGCATGGGTTTGTTTGGAATTTAACAGGGTGTGATTATCTCTCGGTACATGTAGATATTATGTGACGTCTTTGTTCTATCCTGAAAATAATTTATTTTTTTATAGCAGTGCTGCGCTCGATGATCCAACTCTCATGGTTACATTATAAGGAAATAGTTCACAAACTAGTTTAAATTCCTTAAGCTGGTGGGAGGGAAACCATTATCTATTAGACATTCAATCTTGAGATATTAAATAAGTGTTGTGGCCTTATTAGTAATAACAAAAGTGAGATTCAACTCAAGTACCTGATAGGGGCCTAGAATACATCAATTGAATGTCAATTTCTTACACTATTCTTAGCTATTTCTCTTGTATTTTTCGTATATTATGCTTTGTTTGCCTTTTGTAGGTATTTTGGAGTCATCAGAGTAAAAGAAGAAGGAAAAGGTATAAAAGGAGCAAAACTGAATTTCATATGCAAGTGTTATTTGGAGCCCAGCCGAGGATAAGGGGGCAACCAGCTGAGTGATATACTAAGGAAAGACTGAAGATCGTTAAGGGGGCACTTCCTCCTTTATAACTACTAAAATCTAGGTCGAGTGTACCAAATTTAATTTTCTCCTCACTGAGACTGAGCCGATAAGACGCCTCTGCAGAAAGTTCTTCACGCCGGCAAGCTCAGTCAGAGTTGGGTTTCAACGAGGTTACAAAGGCAAGATGGACGTACACTGAGGTTGTAATGAGAAGGTTGAGTTTTTTGGGTTTAGTTGGAACCGGAAGTACAATTGAAGAACAGAGTTTACCACCATCGAATTAGATGATGAACATAGAAGATTGAAAGCAGGTTCAAATGATTGAATGAATGTATGAACTCGTGTTTGCAGGGAATGAGATTGAATGATTTCGAAGTCAGCAGAGCATTGCATCAGCATAACGCACATTTAGTGCTCGATAGAATGCCTGAACCATAGGCCGTATCTTGCAGCAGCAATTCAAGTCTCTTCTCTTTTCCGTTAGCTTTCCATGAGTTTGTGGGTCGTATATGAAGAATGAGAACATGTTTCCGAAGTTGAGACTAGCAAGGACACTGTAAAGTCTGTTTTGTGTTTTTTTTCAAGCCAAGAAATTGGGGAAGAAGACCTAGTTCTACTGCCATGTTCTTGTCACTAAACCAGGTACTTTGCCAAGTCTATCCGCAGCCAATTGTGCTCTGGAGGATTGTGTTCAATGGGTCAAGGCTCATTTATGAGTTTAAGAAAAGGAAAGATCAGTTGAGTTCGATCTCGTTAGAAGATTGGAATGAAGCTTGTGCCGAAAATTCAGGGAAAGGAGTGTACAAGTTTAAGGAGGTTCTGAGTTTGTTTTGGCAGCGAGAAATCAACAATGAAGTCGCCAGTTGTGGCTGTTCGACTACACTATCTCTTGCCATAGCTAGCCATGGGTCAGGTGGATTGAAGGGTTTGAGCTGAGATTACATGGCATAGTCAGAGTTGCAGTTGGTAATGAAATGAGAGCTGTGTGGAGTTATAGTTGCACCTGAACTGAGAAGTGAAGCAGTAACAGAGAATGGGAAGTTGTTGCTACAGCTGATTGAAGTGCAGAATGAACCGATGGCACTACAGGCAGTGGTGGTGATGTGAACTATGGAAGAGATGAATAAATGCTCGACAATGTTGATTAATGCTAGGTGCGCAAGAAGCAGCTCAGGCTGGTAATGGTAATGAGATTGCAGCTACAGTATTGAGAGTTTGATGCAGTCTGTGGTGATAAAGTGCAGCTGGAGTTGTTGTTCAGCAGATGGGTTCTGGTACTAGGAATTGGATATGCAGAGACTGAGTGTTGCCGGAAGTAATGGGGTGTGTTTGATAAGGCTGAAAGCCGAATTTTCTTGTCAGTCCCGCGGAAATGACAGCCATATCATGTTATTGGGCCTGAATTGCGTTGTCCTGGGCTGCGAATTGGGCTTGCCCTGGCGTGGAAACTAAATTTGTCTTAGATGGATGCAGCAAGGGGGTGACCTAGTCCAGGGAATGGAAACACTATAAAAAAAAATCTCTTTTAGACTTTTATATTATCTTTGCCTCTACTTTGTTTTCTAGGGTTTAGAAAGATGAAAGCTTTTCTTTTTCTTCTTGTTATGAACTCCATGAACATGAGCTAGAGTTTTATTATTGGTTAATGATTAAGTTGGATTTCACATGACATGGTTCTTTGATTCAATATATTAGTTTTGTATCATATTTATCGTTCATGATTCTCTGAAAATATAGTGACGTATTACAACATGATTGATTGTTTGTTTTGTCAAGTTGCAAATTGGTAGAACTTGTAATCACATCAATTGCTAGTTTAGGGTTGATCATCGAGCGATAATCCTTGAACACAAGTAGCTTAAATATGATTCTAGGTTGTAGTGATATATCCTTGTATTCATATGTGAATCATGACCTTTGTTCGAATTGTTTTTGCAATGTATTTCAATTGCATTGATTAGCCTAATTTCATGAATCTTAATGCTCCACGGGAATTGAACTTGATTAGCGCAAGGCGTCGGGTTATTCTTTTGGTAGAATTCATACTTGCGTCGTTTTACATGTATGTGTGATGAAATCAGGAAATTGCGGGATACTCTTTCGACTAGGTATCTTAGGGCTTTTGATAATGAGAGATTAAATATCAATTCTAGTTATTAAGACAAGAACATGTTTGTGAATGAAAACGAAATCCTTGACCAATATCTTTATATCATTGATTTGCGTGTTTACTTTTTATTGTTTTGCCTTCATTTTATTTTAGTTTATAAAAACCAGAAAACCCCCCTTATTACTTTTAGGAAACCGAAACATATTGAAAACCTACCCCTCTCTGTGAGAACGATCCTTTCTTTCCCTTGCTATATTATATATTTTGAGTATTGAGAAAGTGTAATTTATTTTTGACGCCTACGACAGCGATCAAATTTTGGCGCTGCTGCCGGGGAGGTAGCGGTTGTTATTTGTTTTTGGTTTCTTATTTTTTTGTTTTAGTTTTTTTTGTTTTAGTTTTTCTTATTCTTTGGTTCTTAACCGAGTTTTGAGAATCTCATTTCAGGTGCCGATTTCTAAGGACGAAGCTTATTGGAGCAATCAATACGACTTTCAACCTCAACAATATGACAACTATCACCCTTACGGGGAGTACAATCAAAATCAATCCTTTGGTTATGGTCAATACTCTCACGTACCCTTTTAGTTGTTCTCATACATTCCAACCTTCTTCTTTGTGGGTATGTAAGTGAGCAACCACAAAGAGGGGATGATACTTGTGCTCCTATTAATATTTCTTCTAGTTTGGTAGATGAAATGCAACAATTTATGGTCAGCATGGAGTCGGTTCAGTAGACAACCAAGCATGGAACCGAACTTCATCGACCGAATGTGCTCATAGTATGTTTGTCCCAATTTCTGATCGTAGTTATGATCATTCACCCATTCAAAGGGAAGATAATTGACCTAGCAATACTGAGGTAAGTGATTCTACTTTTGCCTTGTCGAATGAGCTTTACAAACAAATGGAACACTATATTCAGAATTTGGCTGGATCACTCCAAACGCTTCAAAGAGGTATTTCCGACATAAGAAAGGGCATTGATGAATACATAGAGGAAATGAATAATTATGTTGAACAAGGCGAACCTTTGGGGACTTTCGTTGATAATTGTGTAGTTAACTCAACTCTTGATCGTAATAATGATCATTCACCTATCCAAAAGGATGATTTCGAGATTAGCAACACTAAATTCAGCGAGGACCAATCTTATGTTGACTATGATAGTGAGGGTGATTATGATACATTGCTTGAACCAACTCATGGTGACATCTCCGAAGGGTGTACAATGGACTCTTTTTGGGACCAAGATGAAGACGAAGAGGAATATGTCGACACTTGTGTAGATTACTCAAGCATTGATCTTAATAATGATCAAGAGCCTATTCAAAGGGTGGAGCTTGAGGATGATGCATTATCGACTGTTCTAAAAAAGTTCCTTATAGCGAGATTTGGATCCGCAAAAGAGTGTGTGCCTTACAACAAAGAGGAGTGTGTTGAGAATGAAACCGATATGACCAATATTGTGGAAGACCCAATTGAGCTTGCAAATGATTGTAATGATTATGTCGAGACTGTGGTTAAGGCAGAAACGGACAAAGAATGGTTGCAAGGTTTGATAGATGACCACGATGTACATGAGGTGAATAATTCACTTGAGTTTTTCAAGGATGGAGAAGATTTCGTAATACAAGAGATTGTGATAGGTTTGTCTAACCCTTTTCATATTGATTCTTCTCCTTTACCTCTTATTGGTTTGAATGTATGTGCTTCGAGAATATTGTTGAATGATTTTGTTTCTCGATATACTCCATTAGAGATACTTGCTTCTCAAACTATGCAGGCTTTGGAACAAGAAACCGTGGAAGTACCCGACTTTTATATTCTTTATACACTTCCAAGTGTGGACAAGAATAAGTGTGGGGGAAGCTTTTATCGGTGATAGCTTCGTTTCTGTTTTATATTACTAATATTTGTGTGAAGCTAGTGTTTGCAAAACAGGTTCTATCGAAGGATACTCAACTTTTTAGGTTATTAGTGTATAGGGAATCGATCTTGCAAGTCGGGCTGGCGACTTTAAACCAAGCGCTGCATGGGAGGCAACCCATACGATGAGTATTTCTTGTCTTGTTTTTATCTTTTTCTTGTCTTGTATTTATTTTTTCTGATTTCTTGTCGCATATCATTATAAGATTTCCCACCTTTACTTTCTTGGATGATTCAATTTACATTGAGGACAATGTAAAGTTTAAGGGTGGGGGAGTGGTTAAGCATTTGCATCATAAATTTTCAACTTTTGTGTAAAATAGTGAATAAAAAACTCCAACTTGTGGTTAGTTTAGAGTCACATTATATACATGTCGCTAAGATTACATTGAGAATCTCATAAGAGTGACTGAACTTAGAGATGACAGAGAACATGATCGGTTTTCTTACTTGTATGAGAGTTAAAGTTGGATTTAACCATGCCAGTGGAAAATAAGGTGCAGCCTGAATTCAGTATTAGGGTAGTGGTCCCCTATACTGGAGACTACCCATGTTACATCATGAGAGGCACCGACCTTCACTTCTTTGTACCTGTCTAAATTTGTGTTTTTAGAGTGTGTGTCACCGTACGTAAACTCGGGTAGAATGGAGAGCTACCAACCTCCCACCAATAGAAGCACTACTTTGATCTCTTGAGTGCTATTTTGTCAATCATGATGGTGACATCGAATTGCTTACTTACATACCACTTGTATTCTGGTTCGCAGTTAGCACCATCCACTTTATCTCTCTCTACACCAACAGGTCCATAGAAACACCATCATCATCAACAAGAGGAGCATCACAAATTCGAAGGAAAGTTGAAGACGTTCAAGGTTTACAAGCAACAATACAAAAATGAGCATATTTCATATTCAAGTAAAGCAACAATACAAGTAGCAGAAATTTTACAAGTTGAAGACTATTGTACAAGAGCGAAGATTATCAAGATGAGAGTTCAAGAAGTTTATGATATCGAGACATACAAGTTGTGAAGAATCAAGCGGTAAAGTACTTACACCATGGCCTTTGTACTTATATTTTTGTTTTATTTTATCTTATTTGTATTTTATTTTCTCTTGTCTCAAGAAAAAAAAATGAAAAAAAATGAGAAAAGAAAAAAAGACAAGAGAAAATTTCTTTAGGTTCATTACTAGTTTTATTGTTTTGTTTCGTTTTCATTTTGTATTTGTTTTATTTTTCTTGTCTCATAAAAAAAACCAAACAAACAAAAAAAAAAGAGAAAAAAAAAATAGAAAAAAAAAAGAGACAAGAAAAATTCATTGTATCATATTTTGAGTTTCTATAGTTCGTTTTTAGTTTTGTTCTTTCAATAAAGCCAATGGAAAGAAGAAATATATATAATGAAATTTCAAGCAACAAGGAATTAGAGGAAAGAATAATATTGTCAAGATTCTACGAAGTTCAAGAGTTATCATTGACAGTTGAAGACCGAAGACGAAGATGAAGACACCGATTGAAGACCGAAGACGTTTCTATGGATGCTTGAGAGTGGTGCTAAATTGCCTGCGTTGAACGGATAACGAGGTAAGTAAGCATATTCTCACCTTCGTTAAATGGTTGATTTCCTTTCTTAGAGATCGTCAGAGAAAAAATGGGTTTTCAAAACAACAAAAGATGTGGGTTTTTAAAATACTTAGGAGGGTTTTTGCCTTCCTACCATTCAACGTGTCGCAGGATTCTCTTTTCATTCCTACCTGGACACATGTGTGACCCATAAAAAAGTTGTTTATTATTGAGAGCAACTTTCATAAAACCCTTTCTTGTGAGGCAGAGTCGAGACTTTTGATCACTTCGAACCCGAATTTCTTTCGAGAAGGGATGGTTATTTCTCTCTCAACTTTTAAGGATGAGATTGTATTCATATATGTGTCTAAATTCTTATGACTAGTGTGCAGAATTTCTATGTCTTCTTAGCGCGTTGGATGCTATCATTTCGGAGAACTAGTAAGTTGGTAAAGTAGGTTTTGTGGGTATATCTCTAGTATGCCCTCACGAGACTGTAACTCGTCTACTAGGGACACCTAGGGGTTTAAAGGCTTGTTATACGTGCTAAGTGTGACCGTAGCCTCGACGACACGGAGTTGTATGTATCCTTTATAATAAGTTTTGTTTTGTTTGCTCGAGGACTAGCAAAGATCAAGTGTGGGGGAATTTGATAAGGGCCTAGAATACATCAATTTTGAATGTCAAATTATTACGCTATTCTTAGTTATTTCTCTTGTATTTTTCGTATATTATGCTTTGTTTGCCTTTTGTAGGTATTTTGGAGTCGTCAGAGTAAAAGAAGAAGGAAAAGGTATAAAAGGAGCAAAACTGAATTTCATAGGCAAGTGTTATTTGGAGCCCAGCCGAGGATAAGGGGGCAACCAGCTGAGTGATACACTAAGGACAGACTGCAGATCGTTAAGGGGGCACTTCCTCCTTTATAACTACTAAAAGCTAGGTCGAGTGCACCAAGTTTAATTTTCTCCTCGCTGAGACTGAGCCGAGAAGTCGCCTCTGCAGCAAGTTCTTCACGCCGGCAAGCTCAGTCAGAGTTGGGTTTCAACAAGGTTACAAAGGCAAGATGGACGTATACGTAGGTTGTAATGAGAAGGTTGAGTTTTTGGGTTTAGTTAGAACTGGAAGTACAATTGAAGAACATAGTTTACTACCATCGAATTAGATGATGAACATAGAAGATTGAAAGCAGGTTCAAATGATTAAATGAATGTATGAACTCGTGTTTGCAGGGAATGAGATTGAACGATTTCGAAGTCAGCAGAGCATTCATCTCTAATGCATTAGCATAACGCATATTTAGTGCTCGATAGAATGCCTGAACCACAGGTCGTGTCTTGCAGCAGCAGTTCAAGTCTCTTCTCTTTGCCATTAGCTTTCCATGAGTCTGTGGGTCGTATATGAAGAATAAGAAAATGTTTCAGTAGTTGAGACCAGCAAAGACACTGTAAAGTATGTTTTGTGTTTTGTTTCAAGCCAAGAAATTGGGGAAGAACACCTAGTTCTACAACCATGTTCTTGTCACTAAACCAGGTACTTTGCCAAGTCTAGCCGCAGCCAATTGTGCTCTGGAGGATTGTGAATGGGTCAAGGCTCATTTATGAGTTTAAGAAAATGAAAGATCAGTTGATTTCGATCTCGTTAGAAGATTGGAGTGAAGCTTGTGCTGAAAATTCAGGGAAAAGAGTGTACAAGTTTGAGGAGGTTCTGAGTTTGTTTTGGCAGCGAGAAATCATTAATGAAGCCGCCAGTTGTGGTTGTTCGACTACACTATCTCTTGCCATAGCTAGCCACGGGTCAGGTGGATTGAAGGGTTTGAGCTGAGATTACATGGCATAATCAGAGTTGCAATTGGTAATGAAATGAGAGCTGTGTGGAGTTATAGTTGCACCTGAACTGAGAAGTGAAGCATTAACAGAGAATGGGAAGTTGTTGCTACAGCTGATTGAAGTGCAGTATGAACCGATGGCACTACAGGCAGTGGTGGTGATGTGAACTATGGTAGAGATGAATGAATGCTCGACAGTGTAGGTGCGCAAGAAGCAGCTCAGGCTGGTAATGGTAATGAGATAGCAGCTGCAGTATTGAGAGTTTGATGCAGTCTGTGGTGATAAAGTGCAGCTGGAGTTGTTGTTCAGCAGATGGGTTCTGGTACTAGGAATTGGATATGCAGAGACTGAGTGTTGCCGGAAGTAATGGGGTGTGTTTGATAAGGCTGAAAGCCGAATTTTCTTGTCAGTCCCGCGGAAATGACAGCCATATCATGTTATTGGGCCTGAATTGCGT
Organism: Papaver armeniacum; assembly: GCA_023531295.1. Lineage (NCBI taxonomy): Eukaryota > Viridiplantae > Streptophyta > Magnoliopsida > Ranunculales > Papaveraceae > Papaver > Papaver armeniacum. The sequence continues at coordinate 247,278 of JAJJWW010006571.1, read as the reverse complement.
TGTCCTGGGCTGCGAATTGGGCTTGCCCTGGCGTGGAAACTAAATTTGTCTTAGATGGATGCAGCAAGGGGGTGACCTAGTCCAGGGAATGGAAACACTATAAAAAAAAATCTCTTTTAGACTTTTATATTATCTTTGCCTCTACTTTGTTTTCTGGGGTTTAGAAAGATGAAAGCTTTTCTTTTTCTTCTTGTTATGAACTCCATGAACATGAGCTAGAGTTTTATTGTTGGTTAATGATTAAGTTGGATTTCACATGACATGGTTCTTTGATTCAATATATTACTTTTATCTCATATTTATCTTTCATGATTCTCTGAAAATATAGTTGTATGATTGACGTATTACAACATGATTGATCGTTTGTTTTATCAAGTTGCAAATTGGTAGAACTTGTAATCACATCTATTGCTAGTTTAGGGTTAATCATCGAGCGATAATCCTTGAACACAAGTAGCTTAAATATGATTCTAGGTTGTAGTGATATATCCTTGTATTCATATGTGAATCATGACCTTTGTTCGAATTATTTGCGCAATGTATTTCAATTGCATTGATTAGCCTAATTTCATGAATCTTAATGCTCCACGGGAATTGAACTTGATTAGCGCAAGGCGTCGGGTTATTCTTTTGGTAGAATTCATACTTGCGTCGTTTTACATGTATGTGTGATGAAATCAAGAAATTGCGGGATACTTTTTTGACTAGGTATCTTAGGGCTTTTGATAATGAGAGATTAAATATCAATTCTAGTTATTAAGACAAGAACATGTTTGTGAATGAAAATGAAATCCTTGACCAATATCTTTATATCATTGATTTGCGTGTTTACTTTTTATTGTTTTGCCTTCATTTTATTTTAGTTTATAAAAATCAGAAAACCCCCCTTATTACTTTTAGGAAACCGAAACATATTGACAACCTACCCCTCTCTGTGGGAACGATCCTTTCTTGCCCTTGCTATATTATATATTTTGAGTAGTGAGAAAGTGTAATTTATTTTTGACGCCTACGACAGCGATCAATACCTTAGAGTGAATATATGTTACGTTTCAGGGGGATTATATATTTTTCATCCGGATATATCTTAAGTGCTATAGAGAATTTATGTCTCTTGGGAATGATGTACTTTTCATACCATAAGCGCAGACATTAGATCTAGTTCAACTCAATAAGATAGTCAATTGGCCCTGCAAAGTTCTTGTTGCCATTAAAGTTGATGTGAAAATTGGTTGCTACTATGATACACACATTACATTGTATATACCAATACCTATGACCAGGTGCATTTCCAACTCTTTCATTTATGATGGGAGCTACAATTACATTTTAATTGATCCCATATTCGGTTGATACTTGTGTATTGGTGTTATTACTACCGAAGACAAAAGTTCATCTTTGTCTCATGATACATATGTCCCTTTTCACATGTGTTACGTGAATCGATACGTCTAACCCTCATTACTTCGGGGTTCTTTCTATTTTCAATTTTGCTACATTTAGCTTAATTTGAGAAATTTCTGTATCTCAACAGACCAATAGAATCTTACAACACATGTCAACCACTTACTTTAGGTTGAATATATTACTAAAGATAGTTCTCTTGTTGTCATACTTCAACATATACTGGTTCCTTAGTATCATGGATGAAATAAAGAAATGAATATTTTCTGATTCATATCGTCTTTTGTGAGTTCTTCCACAAAAAAATTGGAATACATGTGATTTTATTTGCAATGTATCTTTTGAAAATACCAACTCTTTAATAGTCGGGCCAGTGGATTACATCCCACAAAACATTTCAAATTTGGGAAGAAAATATCAAATACACAATAATGGTGCTCAAGTACTTTTAAACCCCAAGTAAATACATTAGAATTGGGTTGGTACAACCAATTGAGCAAAAGACACCATTCAACTAAAGCCAATATCATATTCAAGAGAACAAAATAGTATTAAGACCAAAATTCTTAATGATCGATACCAACAATCATATTTTAAATTGACCATTTATATGATGTGGACTTATCTTAAGACAGAATAAACAAAACTAGGCATGTTCTAATAAATAAATAAATAGACCTAGTAAGTACTCAACGTAAAAACCCACATTATAGTTACATACCTTAGGATTTGGATCCCGTGCGCGGCCTAAAACCAAGACAGGAACTAGACTTCCGAGTGGAATTTAGGCCCAGAATGCCGTGGTGGGCCCAGGCTGATCATAACCGGACTGGAACGAGGCAGAACTGACTGCGAAGCAGGCTGGATTAGGAACTGGACTGCCAGAACCGGACTGGAACGCCACGAGTCGGGACGGGACGGGACGTGACGTGCGGGCGGGTCGGATGGGTTGGGCCAAGATGGATCGGTTCGGGGTTGGAGCAGGCCTTTTCTCCCTGACCTAATTCCTTCTTCCTCTTTTCCGCGAACCTGGTGTAGTCAAGCGCCGCACAAAAATAAAATGATGGACAAAGGCGCAGATTAGAATCCTTCATGCCAAAATATGAAATATATGTATTATGTTATTATATGAATATATTATGTTAAAATTTAATCATGGTATACAACGGATTCAAAACCGTTTTCACATTACGGATTTGAACAAAATAAATCATGGCATGAATATTCTTCTCTAAATCAATCATGGAAAAAGGAAAAAAAATAATACTATTTAAGACAAAATGGATCCAAAACAATCAGGGAAAAGAAAAGAAAAAGATCGTGGCGCAGAGTATATATATATATATATATTTAATCAATCAATATGGTATAAAAAATATTCAAAAAATCAAAACAATTCCTAGTGATTTGATTCTAGGGAAAAGAAAAGAGAAAAAAAAATCCAACTTATCTAATTTGACGATGATTCCATTGATTCGAATGTATGTATTTGATAGTAACCCAGAAAAAAAAAATCAAAATCCATTGCCGCAGGGTTAGAACTCGTGCGTGATAACGTGATTAAGGAATCAAGGGTGAAGGAAGGATATATAGAGACAAGAAGAAGAACCATCACACTAGAGAGATTAGTAGTACAATTACATAGGTTACAAACTTACAATATATACATATAAAGGGGTAATTGGATGGACCGCACACCCATGGGCCGTAGGCCCTGTAACAGAAACACAATATTAGGAAGGGAAAATTAGGCTAAGGCCCAACCCACGGATAACCCATAATATGAGGCCCTTAATTAAAAGGAGTTTATATCTAGGCCCCTAGTTATTATTAAAAGAAATCCACGCCCTTTTATATATTGTCAAGACCCAAATTAAATAAAATTAAAATTTAAGCCCAAAATTATTAAATCTAGGCCCAAAATTATTAAAGTATAGTGTGAATGTGTAAACAGAAGTTACACATGTATATGTCATGTGTACCCAGAAGTTACACATCCTTATGACATGTGTAATGCAAAGTTACACATAAAAAAAATAAACATCAAAAAGAAAACATACAAAAATACATGTATTACTTTAATATTCATTTACAATAATTTCTTAGCATGTGTAACTAGAAGTTACACACGCATCTGTCTAGTGTAATTGAGAGTTACATATTCATCTATCTAGTGTAATTGACAGTTACATATGTAGCTTGTAATTGACAAGCATGTTTAAAGATCTCCGAATACGAAGACGGATGCCATGTGTCTGGATTAGCATATGCACCACTGCAACAATACTGATCTTCATGAAATGCTTCACACATACTTTTACGAGATACATTTGGCGTTGATGAATCTGATAGAGCACCTTCAGTTCAGTTGGATACATTATGTTGAGAACAACAACATCCAGTAGTATTGCAATTACCAGTACCAACAGACCCACCTTTAGGAACCACCAACATCTGAAGGTTGTAACCATCGACTAAACTCACATGGTAGAAATATAAACCACCTAAACCGTTGAGCGTGAACTCTGCCAGTGTAGCAGGTGGCGCGACACCTCCTCCTGCGCATTCAATCTGTCCTGAACCACGGTCACCTGTTACACAAGTGAATTGACATGTTGTAGAATCTTAACTACAAAGGGTTCGTCCCCAAAAACGACCTGACCATGATGTCGGGGCCGGAATCAAATTGGATTCTCCTTATTGAAGAACGAAGTCTGTAGTTTCCAGTGGTGGTGACCCTGCACTTTCTAACAATCCAGGCCATACCGTGTAACTAAAATAGTTGGTAAATGTAAATGTAGTCGAATATACACCTGCAATCAATAAGAAATTTGAATAAGAATTTGAAAGGGCAAAGAACAAAGAAGAATTTGAGTCATATATGCACACAACATACTTATTACTTACATTGAATGTTGATGATAAATTACACACGCATCAAACTAGTAAACTGAGATTTACATCATTTCAGGTTCAATTAAACCACATCCAATTAGCATGCGTAACTGGCAGTTATACATCCAATTAGCATGCGTAACTAACAATTACACATCAAATTAGCATGTGTAACTGGCAGTTACACATCCAATTAGCGTGTGTAACTAATAATTACACATCTAAATAGCATGTGTAACTAACATGAAGATTTAAGTTCATTAATCCATAAGAAAAAAAACTAGTCAAAAGGAGAGGTGACTATCAAGCAATTACCAGTCATAAAATAATATAGTTACCTTGCAAATGAATGAGAAGCTCTTAATTAAGATATCCCTGCTTTAATGGAAAGACGTTGTTAGAACTGCATTAGCAGACAGACGTTTTTAGCAAAAGGCTAGATGTGCTTAAGGCATTCCACAACAATAATCATACTAGAAGAATAATAGAAAGGTGGAGATAAGTCAGGTGCCTTCTTTGGAAGGAAGCCGAAAAGATACGAGACCAAAAAGTATGAGACCAGTGTAAGAATAAACATACCTATGCCACCTTCTCTTTCTCTTTAACTAATTAGTGCAGTCCAAGCATTGAAGTCTAATGATCTGGACTTGACTATGCTCCACGGTCTCTTTTCTGCAGTAGAAACTTCTGAAACGTTAGACATAATAAAATCATTAACCTGCAGTATCCTCACTGCAACCACATGATATCATTTTTCCTCGTCTAATGCCTAATATGTAATAGTTATATTTTTCTCATTTCATGTCATACAAGTTTCGCAAAAACCTAGATAACAACTTCCAAAGAATGTAGTTGCACGAAGCTATGTGACTGAACAAAGGACTATTGAAAGAATAGAAATCTCAGGAAATAAAAACAAAATGAGAAACCTATCAGAAACAGCCTTTAACGGTTGCTTGCTAACAACCTCTCCAGATGCATGTTGAACGTTTCCATCGCATCGTGATTAGTTGTTTCATTGCCGTTTACAGAAGAATCATAAACTCCATATTGCAAGTTTTCTTGAGTAATATATGTGGTTTTACAGCATGTGTAACTAGCAGTTACACATCCATATAGCACATCCATATAACTACTGAAATACAAGCTCAACAAGACCAGTGACAAAGCAAAATAACTAAGCATTACAACACTATGAAAATAACCCATGTAATCTGGAGACACTCAAAGCTAATACTTATCCAACCAACATAAGCTTTGCTACTACATCTATTACAACACTATGAAAACACACCAACTAGAAGACCACTTGTGTTTCAAGAACAACCATGGTACTGAACAAATTTACTTGTTATTACCGAGCTTCAGGCACTATATACGCAGAGCAAATAGCAGAAGCCCGACTCATATGGCTTGTGTAACCTGCAGTTACATATCTATATGCCTTGTGTACTCAGAGCATATATGTTATCTTCATCAGCGTTAGAAACAGGGATCAGATAGAGCTACTTGCGATTCTTAAACAGTGAAGACTACTCAATAAATAAGATCAAATAACACTTGATCAACTGAAATGCGGCATACTATAAGATATATAACTAGCAGATGCTAGTGCAACTTCTTTTAAATTCTGCGCAACTTAATTTACTAGGTAAAACAAGACTTAAACCAACACGAAAGGTAACTCATGTATCAATGATGTACATTAGACAATGGGTATTTACTACTAATTCAAACTAAAAACAGCCAAGTTTTGCCACAGAGACAAGATTTTATCATTCCACACAATGTGTTCACATGTCAGTATGAATAATTACCATAAGAGCCTAGAAGAGGGTAAGTCACCACAGAAGCTCCTGGTTTTGCTACAACTCCAAGAATAAAAGTCCATTGTATCACATATTTCCGTAGCAACAACCATAAACAATACTCCTAACATCTAGCTTGCTAAATTCTAGAAAGGAAATATTACCTGAATCATCTATTCCCTTCCCCAATCTAAGCATACAATGAAATTTCGGTTTCATCACCAATCCTAAATGTTACATTCTTAATATTCTTATGCATTTATTGAACAGATTCAGTCGCATTTTGTTGCGGTTTAGCAACAGACTAATATAAATCGGAATTTATAACCTAACTGCACAATGTAAACATCACAATAATATACTGAACAAGAAGATATAATAGACTTACAATTCTTTTGCTAAAATCGATTCCTGCTACAACGAAAGGTATAACTCCAGCTACACATATTCAAAATAAGAATAAAAAATTTAGGTTCAAATTCATGCAGATGCAAAACAATCTTATTAGACTATGCATCGTATTGTTACAATTTACAGTGTCATCGAATCTGCATGATATCCCATTCCATAAGAGCTTGCACAAAAAAAAAAAACTTAGACTTTCTATCATATCCAATTAGCATGTGTATCTATAAGTTACACATCTAGTTAGCATGTGTAGCTAGTAGCTACACATATATTTAGCTTGTGTAAATAGAAGTTACACATCTAATTAGCATGTGTAACTAGCAGTTACACATCTAATTAACATGTGTAACTAGTATTTACACATCCATATAACACTCGTAAAAGTCTGAAGGCGTCATATATTTAAAGCTAATAGTCCCTATCAACACTTACCCTTTATACAGAATTTACCGATTAAGATTTTAAAGCAATAGCATCCATTGAATCCTACTAAGTGTCTACCTTAAAGTTCAAAAAGACAACCTCTGGAGAGCATAAATGGTTCGGCACTTACATATTCAGGATAATGGTCTTCTTCATTCTCAGTAAGAACTGGATAGTAGGGTTCCACTTTTTTACCCTAAGACCAAAAGCACAAGGATATAATTATAATTCACATGTCTAGATCTTTCAATCAACCATATCAGTAATGTTATAATACTCAAATTGAAAGGACCTATTAGTGAAGATACATATTATTGTTGAGTTTGAAACTTATACATACTAAGCGTAGGAGATGTTTGTGTGCTTCCTCTAAGTTTCTAGCCTGCAAAAGAGAGAAAAATGACGCAAATCCTTGGAAGTGAAGGAAATTATACATGAAAGAAACCTATGGTCCGACTGGTCAGAACATGATCATGTTACTCAATAACAACAGATATAACTAGTTAGCTTACAGTCAAATGCTTTTATGGTAAGGTAGTTTCATGTTCAGAATGAGTCAATTACCCGATTCCAATTCATGCGGAAAACAAAAGCTCAATTTCAATTGAACAAAATGGGAGAATGTGAGTAAGCGAAATCAACGAAATAAAATGTGATGAACTTATCATGGAACACCAATAATGTATTGGTTTCACAAATTTGCTGACCTCTAACTAAACGGGCAGTAACATAAGAACCCCCGTATGCCAGATGTTATGGTGTTAAATCACAATCGTATATGCTTCATCGAGTATGGGACATTTTCAGGAAATAAGCAAGATATCTACACAGAACCAATAAATACAACCGCTATACCGAATTACGTACTATAGCTCCAATGTTAAGAATGTTCTATTAAGTCAAGAATTAGTTCACTAATTGCATTTAGAGGCATACAAAAATAAATATCATAATTTTGAAATTGCAGCTAAAAATTATCATTGCAAATCTTCTTATCACATTATATTTACCTTCCTTTTGCGAACGATTTTCAGAGACTCATCCAAATTTTTCTCTATTCCATGCAGTTCTTCAATGCTTAATTCACTTAAGTCGTCTTGCCCAGTCGTTGTGCTTCACAGATGATATATCTTTCACTGGCAAATTTCATCAAATCAAAGTATCCAGTAAATAATTGACTACGGTTTCCAATTCAACCTAAATCCACACAAAAAGTTCTCTAGCAGCAAAAACTTCATCTAAATGTCGTTTCCCAACATCATTCAAAAACAACTTCCGTTTCATATCTACCGAGAAATCGAAAATTAAAAGTGAATAAAATTCAAATCAAATTAACGGGTAACAGAGATGATGAGTCGCTGATATCGAATCCTTAATCAGTTTTTAGATCGCAACTTGAAATTGAGAGTTACGATGATTTTGACGAATATCAGATCTGAAAATTTTGTTCAATATTCTTCAAAAAAAATCCATTGATACAACCAGAAAGAGTAGATGAATGTAAATCTAAGATCTAATTTCGATTTTTTTTTCTCAGATTTGTTTCTGAATAAATAAACTAAAATCTCTTTATTGAAGCATAATCACTGATAGAAGAGAATACTTATCTGCACTTAGCTTGCTGATGAGCTTGTGTTGAATCTGTAGATCAATTAACTGATATTTGTTCCTCGGATCCATTATCTTCTGCTACAACTGATGCCCCTCCTTCTCCTGATGGTGATTTATGATCTATATCGTCGCCATCTATTGTCTCTGCTCAAAATCAATTTAGAAACCTTAGAATTGTTGCAGTAGAGAATCTAAAAGGAGAAGATGAAACTAAATCTAAGAAAACCCTAGAATTGTTTTTCTCTGCAACCGAGAGAGTGAGAGAGAGAAATATGAGAGAGAAAGAAGATGGAGAAATGAAAATATCTTATGATATTTCCCTTCTTTAAATAGAAAATGGTAGTTTTGTCAATATCAAAATATATAATATAAAATTATGGGCCAGATCTAAAGAAAATTTTATTTTTTGGGCCTAGCAATATCATTTTCCTAAAGTATGGAGTTGACTGACAGTTTATTATCAATTTAATGAGGCTTCTATATATTGAACCCATATAATAGGGGTTTCTAGTATTTTTTCACTACTAGGAATTAAATCCAAAATAATCCTTTATGATTTTCTCTCATTTTTTTTTTTTTACATAACTACACTTATTATCTTTTTTTTTTGAAGCATGAAGATAAATAACAGAAGTTAGGTTACAATTTGTCGTGGGTATGTGTTGCCCACGGAATCATGAAATAGAATTTGACTAATAAAAGATGGGATTGCCTGTTCCCATATTTTAGTTGAAAAATTTCCTGTTTGACTTCCATCTGCTGCATGGTTGGCTAACCCATCTGCTGCTTGATTTCCTTCTCTGTAACTGTGCTGAATAGTCGCATGTGGGATTTGTCGAAATTTGATCTTTATTTCCTCTATCATTCCCGATATGTGCCAAGGTGGTGGAGTAGAGGAGTTGATGAATCCCAGAAGGTTCTCTGAATCTGTTTCAAAGAGAACTCTTGGCCATTGTCTTTCTATTGATGTTCTTGATGCTAATAGCAGAGCCCAGGTTTCTGCAGTTAAGGCAGTCGTGATTCCTAGTGGTTGAGATAGAGCCAATATTCTTCGTGCGTCAGAATCTCTGCATATAAATCCTGCCCCTGCAAATCCCGGGTGACCTCTAGCTGCTCCATCTGTATTAATCTTAATCCAATTGATTTGTGGGATCGACCATCCTATCGATATTGTTGATATTCTTTTGTCTCTCGTAGGATGGTTGAATAATGGTGCATCTCCTGGTATGATTGGTGGTGAAGAGTGTATTGCTTCGTAGAATTCTTGATGTAGTTTTTTGTGCCCAAGCTAGGATTTCTTATGAGGTTGTTTGCTTTTGTTGGTATATTAGGTTATTCCTAGCTAGCCATAAGGTCCAAAATAGAAAACAGAAAGAGGAGGTTACAGAAGTTGAAGCAGGTTGTTGCAGGATTTGTGATATGGTCGTCTGAGGCGTAATTGTGAAAGTGGTGCGGGGGTTGGGGTTTAATGAAGTTGATAGTTGAGTGAGTAAGGTGCTCCAAGAGGTGGTTGCCGTTGGACAGTGGCTTAGAAGGGGACTTGATGATTCTGGATTAGTGTTGCATCTAGGGCATATGTCTGAGTTGGTCAGATGGATGTGGTGTAAGAGAGAGAAGGTTGGTAATCCGTCATTGATGGCTTTCCACGGGAAAAAGCCGATTTTTGTGGACATGGTAAAGTCCATAAGAATTTGGTGGGTGATAGAGGAATGTGAGTTGGTTGATCATGGGTTAGACATTTGTATCCCGATGAGGTTGTGTATTTTCCAGATTTTGAATGTGGCCAGATAATTTTGTCTTGATGGGCATCCTGGGGTAGGTGGATGTTCATTATTTTTTGGGTTATGGTATTGGGAAGGAGGCTTAATTTTTCGTGATTCCATGAGTGTGAAATTGGGTCTATGATATCTTCTACCATTCGTATTGGGTAGTATTGTGATTGATCTATGTTTGTTGAATGTGGAATCCAATTGGCTTCTATCGGAGTTGATAAACCATTACCAATACGGTGGAATATTAATTGCTGCATGGTGGGGACAATTCTTGCTAGTTGTCTCCATTGAGGACTGGAGGAGGATGGTATGGAGTTTATGCCATGTAGGATTGGTTCTTGATTGAGATATTTTGCCTTTGAAGAGACTTAGTAGATAGAGTTAGGTTGTTCATGTAGATTCCAGATTCTCTTCATGAGTAGTGCCTTATTATGGTCACTTCTCTTTCTTATTCCTAATCCTCCTTCGGAAATTGGTTTTGTTATTCTATCCCATCCTATAGGGTGAAGTTTTTTAATGGTTGATTCGTGTCCCCAGAAAAAATTCCTGGTGATGCGATCTATTTTTTTTATGAATATTGCTGGGTAGATTTTGTGTTTGCATAATGTGGTTTGAGGTGGGAATTAGGGAGGTTTTGATGAGAGTGAGTCTTAGGCTGGAGTTAAGCATTTTGTCATCCAACCTTTGGCTTTTCGGGCTAATCTTTGTAGTAGGGGTGCAAAGGTTTGGTTGGAAGCCCTTCCTTGTTTGAATTGGACTCCTAGATAAATTGGAGGTTTTGAAGTAGCATGCATATTAAAGAATTGTTGAATTTCGTTCATTTTGGTCGGTTCTAGTGTTGGGTGATGGATGATTACTGATTTAGATGTATTGATTATCTGCCTTGCAGATGTGTTATAGGAGTGCAGAAGGTTTTTAAGGTTTTGGTTACTCTGATAGGAAGCTTTATATGTGATTAGTAAGTCATCCGCATACATTAAATGAATAATGGATGGTGCTTTTTGGATATGTTGAGTCCACAGAGCAGGACTTTCGGTTTTGTAGGTTTCCTAGATTTGTAGATAGGATTTCGGTATATAATGAAAATATAAGAGGATAAGCGGATCTCCTTGTCTCGATACCTCTAGTTGGGGTGATGTAGCCATGGGGTGTACCATTGATGTTGATTGAGTATGTAAGCTGTTTAACGCATAGCATTATGTAGTCTATAAAGGCCGATGGAAATCCAAGTTTTGTAAAGGATGTTTTGATGAATCCCCAATCTAAGCTATCATAGGCTTTACGGGATATCAAGTTTGAGAGCTATTTTTGGATCTTTGGTTTGGTTAGATGTTTTGATATGATGGAAGAGTTCTCCAGCAATTGATATGTTATCATGTATTGATATTTGTGGGACAAAAGCACTTTGGTAAGGGCTTATTAAGAAAGGGAGAAGTGGCCTAATACGATTGACTAGAATTTTTGAGATGATTTTATAAGTGACGTTACAGAGTGTTATGGGTCTGAACTGAGATGGTTTTGATGGGTGATCGATTTTAGGTATTAGTGTTATGTTTGTGTGATTCATTAGAGGGTGAATATTTAGGTTATTAAAAAAACTTCGAACCATTGCTATCAATTGGTGATGAGTTGTTTCCCATTTTTAAAAACTTACTTGTATAGCCGTCTGGACCCGGAGCACTTTCTGAATTAATGGAGAAGAGAGCTTGTTTGATTTCTGTCGTAGTTACTTCTTTTGTGAGTAGATCTGATTGTATGGGAGTTAATATTGGTCTGATATTTGTGAAAAGGTCTTCGTCAATCCTTGTAGGGGGGGCCGTATATTGTTGAGCATAGTGATCTAGAATGAGTTGAACAACATCTTCCTTTTTGTTAATCCAGTTGTTTTGTGGGTCTTGTAATTGCTGTATATTGTTACAGGCTCTGTGGATGGTAGCTTTAGTATGGAAGAAGGTTGTGTTGAGATCTCCAGATTGTAACCATTGAATTCTAGATCTTTGTTGCCAGTATGTCGCATGGAATTGTAAGAGTTCTACATGGTTTATTCTTAGTTGTTTTTCTTGATTTAGCTGAGTTCAGTCGAGCTCGATTGGGTTGCACATTGATGTTGTGCGTGTTTTATCTTGGTTGTTGATTTCTTGATCATAGTTGGTAGGTGGCCAAAGGTTTGTTTGTTCCATTCTAATAGGGATTGTCCGGTTGTTATGAGTTTTAGTTGGAGGTCTAGGGTAGGTTCAGTATCTTGCTGTTGCTCCCATGTTTGTTTCGACTATTTGCTTGAGTTGAGGATGAGAGAGCCATAAGTGTTCAAATTTGTAGTTTTTTGTTCCTTGCCAATCTATCGCTTTCTTTTGTAATAGGGTGGGGCGTGATCGGATGCTATTCTCGGAAGATGAGTGATTGCCGCATGTGGGTTCGCAGTTACGCTGATATGGTTTGCTAAAGCTCTATCTAATCTTTCGAGGATGTTATCCTGCCCCATTTGGTTGTTTGTCCAGGTGTAAGGATCTCCTCGGAATCCCAGATCTATAAAACCCATTTGATCCATGAGAGTGAGAAGAGGTTGAGATTGAGCATATGTTACTTGCCTTCCTCCTTTTTTTTTCTGATTGATCTAAGACGTCGTTGAAGTCTCCTAGCAATAGCCAAGGGATGGAAGGATTGAAGTTGCTAAAGATTGTTGGAAATTACTGCCACAGAGTTTTCCTTGTATCTGGATGCGGTGGCCCATAGATACCCGTGCAGAACCATGGTTGCTCTGGGGGTGGAGGTGTAACTTTTGTATGAATGTAATTTTGAGAGTGGAATATAATTTGGATATTTAGGTTGTCTTTCCACATCATACATAATCCGCCTCGCCTTCCAACTTTTGGGACCGAGAAATAATTATTGAACTGGAGGGTTTGTGATAATCTCCGCATGTGTTGGTCATTAGCTAATGTTTCAGAAAGAAATAATATGCTAGGTTTATGAAGAGAGACCAATCCTTTTAAATGATGAATCGAATATGGTAGGTTTATTCCTTGACAATTCCAAGCTAGAATAGTCATTTTTGGAATTGATATTTTGGTTCAAGTGGGCTTTGTTTAAGGTGGTTAAAGGGGGAAGTTTTAAGAGGGAAAAGGTGAATAAGGTTTTAATGGGTTATTTTAACTACACTTATTATCTGAAACCTAGTTTGTTTTTTAACTTTGATTTTTTTTTATTTGGAATCTCAAATTAAATCCTTAGTGCATAGATCTTGCATCTTGGTCTTCTTGAAATGAAAAAAAAATGCTGAAAGCGGCATTTGTTTAATAGAAGTGGAGGAAGTACAGGCTGTTGAAGAAGGATGAAAAGAAATGCTGAAGAAAAAGAGAATTACGTAATTACGTTGGATTCAAGGACGAAGAGGAACAAGAGTCGTCAGAGCTAAAAACACATAGACATAGTGTTTGTTTTTTTCCCATTTTCTAAAACATGATAATCTTTCACTGATTTTTGACTACTACTTTCAATTTGTGTCAATCATCGAAATCACGGTCAATTCGTTTATTATTTCTTGATTTTCCAATATGTTTTGTTCAAAGTATACAATGAACATCTCTTGGTTTCTTTTGAAAATTGATTCAAGATCATGTACCAAATGATTTGAATTCAGTGTAAATTAAGATTGCTGAGAAGATGAGTAGAGAGGAAGAAGACTAGAAGAGAAACAAAACATCAAAGATTTAGAGACTGGTATAAAGGCTAATCCTTATGGGCTAGTTTGAACTGCTAGATTGGCCAAAAAGTGTTGCAAATAATGAAAAAAATATGGGAAAAAATTTAACACTGATAGTTGATAGTTCTCTGCAACCCATAGGACTTAGGAGGTTTCCCATGTTGACGTGGATGGCCAATTTAGCAGCTAGATATCTAGTCCATAGGACTTAGCCTATTAAGTTTTATGCCATTTCCAACGTAATTATTACATTCATACAGTTCAAAACATTTAACCACCAGAGTTAACCAAGCACCTACACACCCAATAGCGTGCACCCCGGGTTAAGAGGGGGTGCACATAATCGGACTCGTAAAACAATCTGGTAAAGTACTAAATTACCCTTTTCACCTGAAATGGTCTAATTTACCCTTATTCTTTTGATTGAAAAGACTAAATTGTCCTCCATCATATAAACCTAATTAGGATGAGAATCAAAATCAGTTTTTTTTTGTTTCATCTTCTCCACTCCCATTGTAACCGTAAACACCACCTCCATTAAAGTTTGAAAATTCATCGTCTTGATTAATGGGCGATTCGCAAAATTGATAATCGTTGATTGAAGTCTACATTATAGATGACGAAGAAGAAGAAAGTTGACGAAGATTGTAGCGATTCTAATCGAGCAAATGTTCCATTAGGTGAAGAACATCAATCCCAACTTCAAACCCTCCACCGGAGAAATCACCTGGAATGACATACATGAGGTATGTTTTGCGGAACCCATTTAGGGTTTAGTTTAATATCTTCGTTTTAATTTCAACTTCTATCAAAAATTAGGGTTTTAGGTGAAAAATCAAGTTTCCATATCCCGGGTTTTTATTAGTTACGGTTGCAATTTGTTCCAATATGAACCGTATGTAATGCTTTTGATGGTGATACGGTTTGTAACAATTCAAATTCGCGAAATACCAACCGTATGTTCTTAGGACTGAGTTTTTATCCGGTTCGGTTGATAACTTACACGGAATTACCAACCGATTGTTTCTCTCCGCATGTTAATTTTTTTGCTTACGGTGCCTATTTTTTGTTAGTTACCAATCATGTATTATGTACGGTTCATAATGGAATGCATTTGTAACCGTATAATATCTTGTCTTTGAAAACCTTGTGTCAAGTATTGTTACTGATTGATAACGATAAGAAAGTTACCAACCAGTGTACTAGGGACGGTTCGTAATTGTGTACATTTGCAACAGTATATTGTCCTGTGTTTGAAATTTTTTTGTCAAGTATTGGTACGGTTTATAACGATAAGAAAGTTACCAACCGATTCTATATACGGTTTGTTTAATTGTTTTTTTCTGAACCGTATCCGTGATACTGGTTTGAAACGGTTGTAAAGTTACAAACCGTATATAGCTTTGGTCACATTTTTTTGGTTTGTTTGTTGCATTTGTTTGTTCAACCCTTAGGAATTCATTCAAATTATTACTTGTGTAGGAATCCACGATAGGGTGAAGAAAAAGAGAGGGAATAACTTAACTCCGATTGATCACACACCCACCCCTCGCGGTGACAAGCATTTAGGGGTAGATCATAGAGGTGTCAACAAGAATGCGAAGAAGAAGAAGAATCAATTTGAGATTAGGCTTAGAGAACCATCTCAGGTAACTCCGGTGTTGAATTAGAAGGAGCTGAACCTAATGATCAAGAAATTGAAGAGGTAGGAGTTGAAAAGAACCTGGAAGAAGATGATGATAATGAAGAGGATGAAGAGGAGGATGAAGAAGGAAATGGCGAAGAAGAGGAGGATGAAGAAGGAAATGGTGAAGATGAGGAAGAGGAAGAAGATAATGAAGATGAGGAAGAGGAACCAAATGATGAAGATGAGGAAGAGGAAGCAAATGATGAAAAAGGAGTACAAAACAAGGGAAAGAAATTGTTGTAGCTACAACTCCCGGCTCCGGCTCATTAAACCAAGGAAAGAAAAGAAGCCGAAAGGAACCCGCACCAAAAGGGTTGCATATTCCTAAAGGAAAAGACATGTTGTTGCCAAGGAAGAAGAATAAAAGACCTTGGGGTGAGGCACCAGATAAGTCATCAATCTTATTTGGTTATACCAATTCCTGGGCTTCAAAAGTCTGCGAAACTAGGGTATGTTTCTCTTAACACATTGTTTTGTTTTAAGTTATTTCATTTTTTTTTTTGTTTGTTTGTTTGTTTTTTTTTTTTTTTTTTTTTTTTTTATGCACATCCTCATTAATATCATTTTAACAAAATATTTTTAAGGATCATGCAAGGGCGATCAAATTGGTCAAGCATCAAAGAGCTGGTCATTGGATATTAGGCGAAGAATGTGGTGATGTTCGTAGTCTAGTGTCAAGTTCGGGATTAGGGCACGGAATTTTGAATACCCAATTGGAGTATGATAGTATAATCGTATCCGCCTTGGGAACGATATTGGCCGAAAAACGATACTTTTCATCTCCCATTTGGAGAGATGACAATATCTACGGACGATGTGAAGCAAATTCTTGACTTGGCAATTGAAGGAAAATCTGTATATGAAGGTTTTGATAACAACATGTCTTGGACTGATCTCTACAGCCTTGTTGAAGAAACACTTGGGTGGGGTTTAGGCACTCCTTTAAGATGGTAATATTCATAGAGAATGTAATGGTTCCGGCTATATCGACCATTAGCGTCTCTAGGTGGTGGTTTAGGCACTCCTTTAAGATGAATCGTCTCCTTCTCATTCTTATTTTCAACCATCGGACTCTTTCCATTGTTCCTTGCTAATTGTTTAACACCAACTTTACCAATAAGTCTTTTATTGAATTATCTTGGGAGGAAACCTCGATTCCGACATTGGAACCTTGACCTTTAACTCCATCATCTTTTTTTCCACTTTCTTTACGACCATTTCCTTGAACAACAACTTTGCTTCTTTCTTGTTGTTTAGAGCGAAATACTGGGACCTTTTCCTTTAACATCAATTTTGCTTGTTGCACTTTCTTGACTAGGAAGCTCGATACATTTTTGTTGTACATTTCGACAACTTGGTTCTCCTTTATCCGCTTGACCTCTTTTTCGTTTGTTTCTACCTTGAACATCATCCTCTTCCATCTCATCCTCCGCTTCATATTCCTTTCTCAACCATTCATAACCACAAGGATCTCTTTTCTTTGATTCTTCCGTCAATTCTCTTGCTTTTTTATTTCCTACGTACCTCTTTTTTTTTTTTTTGGTAGGAGGCCTCCCCTTACCCTTCCCCTTTGGTGGTTCCTTGATGTCATACCTAAATTGCGGATATACGAAATCCCTCAAGTTACTCAACCATATTTTCCTTTGGCCTTGGCTTAGTGTAGCATATTTCTCGGCTAGAGCTTTTCCAATCTCGGTATAGGCAAACGTTCCTCCAAATTGTGGATCAAAAATTGTTTCACGGAATGTTAATTGTTGCCAAAAGGGATCAATATCTTGAATCGGGATCACTTTGTCTTGATATGTGGCTATAACATGCCGACATGGGAGTCCCAAACTTGCCATGTTTGGACAAACACACTCTTCTTCATAATCCCCCAATTCATAATGTTGTACTTCATACATTATCTTCTCAATTGCTTTGTGCGAAACTTGATGTGTAATTCCCCTTAGCCACTCATTGTCCAACCATTTAGTGTGTGTTGTTTAGTTCGGCTTTTTTTTTCAAAGACTCCGTAACTCTATCGTGATCACGGAGGAAATACGAATGCATGGCTTCAAATAACGTAACTAACCCACCATTACAACTATGAAGTTTCTTCTTGACCGGTTGTGAGATGACTCCGCCGTACTTGTAGCTTGGTTGTCATAGTGCCTATGTTGGTTAGTGAACGCCGATACGAACTTCTCTTTGTGAGGATCCAACCAATTATCAAACAAATACTTCACAACACTTGGATAACCACTTTTCCAATGAGCCACTAACATACGAGCTCTATCTTCATATTCATCCACGGTGATAGAATAGGTCAAGGCTCTCCACTCCGTTTTGAAACTTTCCCATTTTAGTTCCGCCAACTTGTCATCGTTCTTAAATTTCTCTTTAGCCTCTTCTTGTTTATGTAACGGTAGTGCCTTTATTCTATCCATTTCGCTTTTTGGGTTGGACGGACAAGGCGCATGCACTTAGTTTCAATACTTTTCCACAAATGGAATGTGCAAAGAAGGTTATGAGCTTCCTAGGAAAACCCTCCTTATTGCATTCAACAAAGCTTGCTCCTTGTCGGTAATAATCACCTTTGGAGTATATCCCTCTACGTAGAATAACTTCACTTGTTCTAGTGCCCACACATAGCTCTCTTCGAGCTCGTCTTTCAAAAAGCAAAAACCAACACTAAAAGGAGCATTGGTAGAAGTTTGCCCGACAATGTTCAACAACGGCATCTCAAACTTGTTGGTTTTGTATGTGCAATCCATTAGAAGCACTTGATGAGAGCACCGTGCAACTTCACAAACTCATGATTAGCCAATAAAAGATGTCTTATTCGTCCTTTCGTCATCATCGTGGAAAACCGAGTAATTATGCAACTCCCCCAAATTCCTTAATTGTTGCATTTCGTTCCTTTGTTCCCATTTCTTAGCCTTCAATTTTTTCTTGCATTGTAGATGGTATCCAAAGTAGAAGCATTTTGTGGGTTTCTTTCCTTTAAGTGAGCAAGGATATCAACGAGGCTTCATACGAATTTGTGTCAGTGATTCTACAATCTTCTCTTCTTCTTCGGTAAGGCGTCCAGCATAAGAATGTGATAGCAAACTCTCCGGTATAGGGTGGTTATGACTACCGCATACAACTTTCTCCAAAAACCACCTTTTTGCCGCGTTCTTTTTAAACTGAAGCTTGAAGGGTCATCGGGTCTTCTTAGTGAAAGTAGTATTCTTCCTCTTTTCTTTGCTACTTGCAAGGTATCCTTTTTGCGTGACTTCTATGTTGTCCACTACACTCGCAAACCATTTGAAAGGCACTATCACTAGTGGTACCATTACAAACTATGATACACATAATCAACTTTCCTCGTTCTCTAGCCCACTTCTTTGCATCGTCTTTCTCCTCCCATGTTTCCTCGGTTAAATAGTGAGAGCTAGAATCTTTGGTGAGAAGTTCATTTGCTAAAGGTTGGTCATCCATTATAGGAGGTACATCAACGACACAGACAAAAACATACCAACATTAGTCTAAACGAGGCAATAAAACCAAAAAAATATGAATATACGGTTGGTAAATAAAGAGAATAAACAAACCGTAAAAAGGTTACGGTTGGTAACCCTTACACCAATACACCGTAATATAGTGTCGGTTGGTCTCGATTTATACATTAGTAGCGTAAATCCGCACTAAATACTTACATACACAGGATAACTGACGGTTGGTAACTACTGCACATACTTATCAACCGTAATTTCGGTGCAGTTTGGAATCCAACAAATTTAACCAACCGTAATCGGTATAATTCTCGGTTTTCCCAAATTGAACCGATTCACGGTTGGTATTTGATATTTTTAGAACCGTAATCGTATGTTACGGTTGGTAACTAGCTTAAAGTCAACCGTATCTTCTTCTGAAATTTTGAAAATTTGATCTTTTTACGTACTTTACATAATTTTGATCAACAAAAACCTAATGGGAACTAATTTAGAAGTATACCGGTCATTTCCGGTCTTTGGGTTCTTCACTTTGTTGGCTAATTTCTTCATTTGGTTGAGATTGACCTTCACTTTGGTCTAAAACATCTCTACCATCTAGAAAATACTCCATATCGGGATCTCCATCAAGAGGTATGTAGTATTTGTTTTGTCTATCGTATAAAGATTCACCCATCTCAAATTTGCCACTGGAATCACTCATTTTGGTGGAGTGAATCAAAATCTACTGTAAAAATGTCTTCGTCGTCTTAAATTCCAGCTCCCATGGTCCTCGCTATTACTATATGTACACATGAAGAAAGTACTATGCGTTTTCTTAAAACTTTTTGGGTCCATGAAACTGTTGACCCTCTCTCCTTGTCTAGAGTGCATGTGTATTCATTGTAGTTGAATTATTATCAACAGTGTACATGTTTGTGGGTGCCATCTGGGCACTCGGTTCGGTTCTAACTTAGGGTGCACATGCACAGTTTTCTCGTTGGTTTGCTTTTCCATACAGCGATCTCGATTTTGCTTTTATTTTGCTTTACTTTTCTGTTTATTTTTTCTGAATGTTGAAATTATTCATGGAAGAAAATGAGGATGGGAAAATTGTGCAACTCGGTTGAGTGGGGCTGTGGGGGTGTGTACCGAAATCACACTTCCATTCTTTGTTTTTGACTTGACTGTGAAAAGACCGCCTTCCTTATTTGAAAAAAAAAAAAAAAAAAACAGTGGCATATAGTACAATCAGACTCAGTAGGTCTACCACACTATTCATGAGGTGACGGTGAGAGTCAAGAGACGTGACTTGTTCAATCTGCGACCACAGCTGCGTATAGTGTATATATATACACCCACACTTAGCATTATATTTACTCATGAGACGATCTCCTCCTCCTATCAAAATAAGCTCGCCAATTCATGATGGAGGTTATTAGAGGATCATCATCAGTTCATCATCGTCCTGTGCTTAATCTTTATGTTTTTGGGGTGTTGTTGATTATCGGACATGGTTTCTCTGATCTTGCTCTTTCTCAGCGGCTACCAGATGTCGAAGGTACCACTACCACCCGACCGTTTTTTTTTTGTCTTTTTTTTTTTTAACGAATCGATACTCTCAGTTACATGTGCTAAGAGATTTATAGATTTTTTTTCCTTTCTTTGGATGGAAAGTTTATATGAGATGAACGAATTACATTGCGTTGTTCCGGAAAGCAGTTAGATGATAATTTCTCCAAGTAGTATTAAACTCCCTATTTTTCTCACGGCTGCTAATGGGGATCAATTGCTTGGGGTGTACCAATATATATATGGGACAAAAAAAACTAATTGCCTTTGGGTTGGTACACCCCCAATTAAAATAATACCCCTTTAGTAGCCTTGCTTTTTCTCATTAAAATAAAAAGTGCTCGTTTGGTAGATCATTCATCTTCCTCCCGTTACTTTTGTCGTACAAGAGTTAAAAAACTCTCCTCTATTTCATGAATACTTGTTAGACTAAGTCTTATGGGCTAGATTGGAGGTGCTAGATTAGCACTTAAGTGTTGCAATTCAAAAAAAAAGTGTGGCAAAAAAGTTAACACTAGTTCTCTCTCATACCAGTTGCTAGTATGTGAACTAGCATGCTAGATAGTTACTGTTTGAATGATTGGTAAATTGAAAAACTACCTTTTCGCGGAATGGTTCGGCGTTGAGAGATTTATTTTTGATCGTCGACTACTTGAGATTTAAAGTCTTGAACCATTTAGCCTGGGCGCCGAATGGTTTAGCGGCGGCGCGGAATGGTTCGGTGTTGGTCGACGTGGATTTTGCTAATCTAGCTGCTAGATTAGCACTCCCATAAGACTTAGGAGGTAGTCCTGACTGCTAATCTAGGTGCTAGACTAGCACCCCATAAGACTTAGTCTTAGAAAATGAAAAAGTCATTTTGCTAGTACCTTATTGGATTTGGGTGTTGGGTCATATATTAACAGGCTTAATCTTAATTTGGCCTAATTAGTTAGGTTAAGTTAGTTTCAATTGGGAAACCAATAGAAACCTAAAAGGAAATACGTGAAGGGACGCAACCCTTAGGAACTCAAGTTGGAATTCGAAAAACACAACCCCTCAGAAATCCTTGAAGCATCATGATTCTTCATTGAAAAGGTACTTGAAGCATCATGATTGTTCATTGAAAAGATACCAATAATTTTTATAAATACCTTGCACACACTTAGAAAAGAACATCAATTAGAAACCTAATTACTGCATTCTAAAATCATCTTTCAGTTGGATCAGTAAATTTCATCGAAGGTTGTAGGAAATAAATCCCTTCGAATTTTTTTTTTTGCTCCAGTACCCCTAAATTCTTCAATAGCCGATTGAGCATTAATCGAAGCAGAAGAAGAAGAAGAAGAAGAAGTATTCTCAGACCCAAAAGATACAGGAATATCTGGGTTGTTAGCATTTTTTTCTTTATTAGCCCCTTTCGTACCAATTTCAGATGAGCCACCATTTCCATGATTTACCTTTTGAATTCCATTACCACCCCTGACACTCCAATTAAAGAAGAATTTGAATTTCCCCCCACCATAAATCACCTCATCAGTCATCACTGACAGAAGCCCTTATCTTTAAATTGCTTTGATTTTTCCTTTTAACAGTATCATCAAAACCTGGTTGTGAAGATTTTTTAGGTTTCTCAATATTGTCTCTATTGGCACCATATGATTCAAACTGATCCCAAGTTTGTTTCTGCATTAACCACTGATTTTTTTAACACTATTTTTATGTAATAAATCATTAAGAAGAGTATGAGATTTAGTCTCCATGGTGAAGAAACTCGATGAAAAACTAGATCTGGAAAAATCGCATTTGAATTCTTTGCCATGTCATAGCTCTGTCTCTCTCACCAAGACCTGGTCTGAGAATAGAAAGATGTTTAATCCATAGTCAAATTTCTCTAGGAGTTTTCTAGAGTTACTTCATTAATTTTTCTTTCAAAGTCTTTCTTGATATTACTGGTATATGTATTACTGAATATCAACCCTAGAGAGGAGACTTTTTAATATTGAAGAATACCATGATGACTACTTAGTAGTCCTATGTTCCTGGCGACTGTTAGTGGTACTTTGTACTCAATCTCAAATTGGGTATGGTGATATACCCAATCTCAAACCGAGCACGAAACAAAACAAAGCAAAATCATACTTAATCTCAAACTTAGTACAGATACATTTCAACCGTGAATGTCATAATCAGAAGTCGTCATAGTTTGTTAGATAACCATGAAGACTTTTGATTGTGTTTTTCATTTATTAATGAACATCATTAAAAGTCGGCAGAGTAATTCTAATCGAACCTAGCCGACTGTAAGCCTGTAAGTGAAAGCCATTTTTTTTAGGTTTTGACCAAATGAAATGATTGTCCATATTTCGTGTGAAAAGTAATCAGGAAAAGATAGATTTAGTAATTTACGGCTTTTAGACACCCTTTATAAGGTACCATGGATGAGAAATAATTTTAGCATCCCTCAAAGATATACGAGGTATACCCAAATCTAGCCATGTTAATTTCAAATAGAGGTAATTTTTATAAAGATCAAGTCGAGCTGAGAGTAAAATTTATATTTTCATATATGGAGTTTATTCCTTTATAAGTATTCTTAAACAAGTTTGTTTCTGCATTAACCACTGATTTTTGAACACTATTTTTATATAAATCATTAGGAAGAGTATGAGATTTAGTCTCCATGGTGAAGAAACTCGATGAAAAACTAGATCTGGAAAAATCGCATTTGAATTCTTTGCCATGTCATAGCTCTGTCTCTCTCACCAAGCCCTAGTCTGAGAATAGAAAGATGTTTAATCCATAGTCAAATTTCTCTAAGAGTTTTCTAGAGTTACTTCATTAATTTTTCTTTCAAAGTCTTTCTTAATATTACTGGTATATATATTACTGAATATCAACCCTGGAGATGAGACTTTTAATATTGAAGAATACCATGATGACTAGTTAGTGGTCATATGTTCCTGACGACTGTTAGTGGTACTTAGTACTCAATCTCAAATTGGGTATGGTGATATACCCAATCTCAAACCGAGCACGAAACAAAACAACGCAAAATCATACTTAATCTCAAACTTAGTACAGATACATTTCAACTGTGAATGTCATAATCAAAAATCGTCATAGTCTGTTAGATAACCATGAAGACGTTTGACGGTGTTTTTCATTTATTAATGAACATCATCAAAAGTCGGCAGAGTAATTCTAATCGAACCTAGCCGACTGTAATCCTGTAAGTAAAAGCCATTTTTTTTAGGTTTTGACCAAATGAAATGATTGTCCATATTTCGTGTGAAAAGAAATCAGGAAAAGATAGATTTAGTAATTTTACGGTTTTTAGACACCCTTTATAAGGTACCATGGATGAGAAATAATTTTAGCATCCCTCAAAGATATACGAGGTATACCCAAATCCGGCCATGTTAAGTTTAAATAGAGGTAATTTTTATAAAGATCAAGTCGAGCTGAGAGTAAAATTTACATTTTCATATATGGAGTTTATTCCTTTATAAGTATTCTTAAATAAAGATTTTACTTCAATATAGTAACAATAAAAATGCATGGCAACTAATTATTTAATTCATACGTCTGTGCAGCCGAGGCTCTAACAGAAATAATGATAACATTAGGAAAACAAGGTTGGGACTTCGCAAATCCATGTAATGCTACCAAGGGTATTATTTGTACTTGCACTTTTTCTGGAAACACCGCCTGCCATGTTACTGAAATGTAAGTTTGTATACTAAAAAGAACATCACGTGCAAACATTATAGGGCAACCACCGTCAAAAAATTACACAATCTGCAACTCCCTAGGAAGATACAAAGAATTAGTTAGACTATACCTTGAGAGTATTAATAGGAGAAAAAAGGTTGGAACATGACATTAATCGAAAATGAAATGATACAATAGGAGAACAAAGATGAAACCCATAAAACCGGATTTAGAATTGACTAGTATGTTTTTTTTCCATATTCCCCATAGTTGAGATCGATTACCAAGTTTAATACGAAGACAATATATACACTTTTAAATAAAAAATGTTACCCTTCAATGATCCATAAATAACGCCAGGATTTGAGACGATTAATGAATACATAAATGAACAAAAATATGTCATAAGCTATTAAACAATGAGGATCTAGCTAGTCATGTGATAACTAAATCAAGTTTGAATCTTCGGATGTGATACTCACCCATAATAAACATGATCATTTTATAATAAAAAAATATAATTCAAAATATACCATGTAATGTAAAATAATAAGAAGATTGCAAATGTGTTAAAAGAATGGGAAAGATGTAAAGAATAAATATAGTGTAAGAAGCAATAAGAAAATAAGAGAAAAGGTCTTGGTTCCTTAGTTTAAAAATAATAATAAAATCAAGAAATCAACTATCTTCGGATATGCATAACTAGCCGACCAAAACTAAAAAGAGAAATAACTTAACTTTGGAAATACTAAATAAAAATAGAGTTTACAAAATTTATAAAAGACAAAGAGAAATAACTTAATTATTTTTCAATCTTGCACAAATTGTGTTGCAAGAAAATTTCATATGAGGTAAAAGCATATCACATTGCTTACTATTGTTAGCACATTTAGCTTGAATTATATTTCCCAATAAACTGTTCACCATCTCACTCTGACTATCTCTGTTTGGGGATGAGAAGTAGTGTTGAATTATAAAGCAGTTCGAAATCGCATCTATGGAGTCTTTCAAAAATAACTCAAAAACTTAGTATCACGATCCGAAATAATGGATTTTGGTTCCCCCATGAAGGCAAACTACCTCTCTGAAAAACAAGGAAGCAACACTAGAAGCACCAATAATTCTTTTACAGGCAATAAAGTGTCATCTTCGACTAATGATCGACTACAAACATCAAATAATCATTACCTTTAGAAGTTCGAGATAATCCTAACCAAAAATCCATACTTGCATTTACCCAAGGAGCTTCAGGAACTGGCAAAGGTGGGTGATGACCCGTTGTTTATGGGTAAAAATCGTTTCTTCCGATTTCGGTAAATTCGGTAGGTGAGTGAGAAACTGGTTCAAACCCTAAACAAATGTGCTGCACGTGAGCACTTTATAGATTCGAGAGATCAATCAGCAAGTCCCGGCCTAAACCAAGAAATGGCCGTTCCGGACTTTGCTTCGGTCACAAAGTGGAGGAGAAGGGTTGATTTGGGGAGGGAAGCAAAGAAAGGTGTTGAGGAGAGTAGTATCTCGACTTGTATCGAAAGTGAAAGCTTAGGAAGCTTGAAGAGATGAAAGCTTTTTGGGAGAGCTTGCAAAGTTGCCTTTCGAGAGTGTAGTATTTTCTCCGACCGAGACTTGTTGTCAGTGGAAATAGGTAAGACCTATTTATACAAGTCGAGATTTGAAACGTGGAAGGAAGAGAGTAAAGGGTTAAATAATGGGAGGAGGTGGTAACATGGTGTTAATGGGTGAAAACGTTTTCACCATTATTTCCTCTTTTATTTGACCGCTTTATTCCTTTTCACGCTTTCTTAATGTGAGCGTAGTATACGTTGCATCTTTGTGACCGCCAAACCAAAACCCCTAGAAAGCATCCCCGGTTTGTGTTGATGTCTCGAGTGTTGTTTGCATCTTGCGTGCAAGTGGTGCTGCTAGGGATGCATGTGGCATGTGCGGAATGCCTTCGTTGCGAGTTGCACCTCGAGCGTAAGTGGTAATGCCGAGCCGCTAGTGGCGTGTGTGGCATGTGCCAACGGCATGTGCGGAATGCCTTGGTGGTAGGTTGCACGGTTTGCAAGTTAGGCTACCAGCGTATGTGTTTGGCATGTGCGGAATGCCTTGGTGGTAGGTTGCACGGTTTGCAAGTTAGGCTACCAGCGTGTGTGTTTGGCATGTGCCAATGGCATGTACGGCCATGTTGACCTAGTTGCAAGTCTTGCAAGCCAAGGGCGCTATAATTGGCGTGGGCCAAAGGCATAGCGGCTTGGAAATATGGCATGTGCCAATGATACGTGTTGGCATGTGCCAATGGCACGTGTTGGCATGTGCCATGTTGACCTAGTATTTATTTTGGCGTGGGCCAAATGCATGCAAGTCTTGCAAGCCTAGGGCGCTATATTTGGCGTGGGCCAAAGGCATAGCGGCTTGGAAATATGGCAACTGCGATACGTGTTGGCATGTGGCCAATGGCACGTACGGCCATGTTGACCTAGTTGCAAGTCTTGCAAGCCTAGGGCGCTATATTTGGCGTGGGCCCAAAGGCATAGCGGCTTGGAAATATGGCCTGCGATACGTGTTGGCATGTGCCAATGGCACGTACGGCCATGTTGACATAGTTGCAAGTCTTGCAAGCCTAGGGCGCTATATTTGGCGTGGGCCAACCTAGGCAAGTCTTGCAGCCTAGGGCGCTATATTTAGGCGTGGGCCAAGGCAAATTGGAAATGGCCTTGTTGCCATGGCCATGTTGACCCTAGTTGCCAGGTCTTGCAAGCCTGCGGCTTGGTTTGGCATTGTTGTTGCCATGGTGCGTTGCCAGGGTCTTTTGGTTTGGCATTGTTGCCATGGTGCGCGATATGCGGCTTGGTTTGGCATTGTTGCCATGGTGCGCATGATGCGGCTTGGTTTGGCATTGTTGCCATGGTGCGCGATATGCGGCTTGGTTTGGCATTGTTGCTATGGTGCGCGAGTATGCGGCTTGGTTTGGCATTATTGCCATGGTGCGCGGTGCGGCTTGGTTTGGCATTGTTGCCATGGTGCGCGATATGCGGCTTGGTTTGGCATTGTTGCCATGGTGCGCAGTGCGGCTTGTTTTTTGGAATTAGGGTTCTGCGTTGAAAACCCTAATATGGTATTTTGAAAAAATACCCCTATTAATTATTTACACCTGAGTTAAATGCTCTTAGTTAATGTGTTGCGGGTATCACTAGGTCATGGGGTTTTACGATTTTATCCTTTGTCTAAAAACCACCATCAACACCCGTATTTTGAAACGTTCCTTTAGATTGTTAACAAACCATATACTTCATCACATATTTCTGGATATCATGCTTAAGTGAAGGCCAATAATACCATTCTTCCACAAGAGAAATAGTTTTGTCACGACCAAAATGTCCACCTAAACCACTACCATGCAGTTCACGAATAAGATGAAGGAGTAAGGAACCTTTAGGTATGCAAAGGCGATTTCCTTTGAATAAAAAACCATATGAAATCATTAACACCATGAACCAAAGGACCACATGTTTCACATATAAGTTCAAAATCATCTCAAAATCATCATCAATGACCTAGATATCTTTCATATAGTCAAAAAGCAAACTAGCATTTCGAAGAGTCGTAAGAAGATGGGTACGTCTACTTAAAGAATTTGCTACTTTGTTTAGATTCCCACTCTTGTGATTTGCAGAAAAAGTATAGTTGTTGATGGTTGATAACCAACGATCATGTTTTCAATTGACCTTGGTTGGTGTCTGTGAGAACTCAAATCATGATTGTCACTATTAGTAATAAATGCATTATGTATTAAGTAAGTATGGCACTGCTTGAAGGTTTGGACACGAGCAAGCAACTCTAACTCATAAGTGAACCATTTCTTTAGTGTATCCGAATTTTCTCACGGTGGTAAGCAACCTGGTAGCCATTTTGGGATAAAACTGCGTTAATGCCATTAGCAGAAGCATCACAATCCACCTCAAAAAGTTTAGAAAAGTCTGCCATAACGAAAACTGGGGTTGTACATAGTTTAGGCTTAAGAGTATGAAAACTCTTATCAGCTTCCCCCGTCCAGAATGTTTTTTTGATTCTTCAAACAATCAGTATTAGGTGATGAAATAATATTAAATTTATTAACGAAATGTCTTTAAACCAAACTAATCCATAAAACTCTGCACATCACAAATGGAAGTAGGAATGAAACATTCGTCTATAACTTTGATCTCGGAAGCATCCACATGTATTCCCTTGTTACAAACCACATATCCTAAGAACTTAACTTTGGTAAATATAAAAGTACACTTGTTAAAATTCACATACAACTTATTATCATACAACATCTAAAGACCTTAGAAATGTGGTTTATGTATTCCCTTTCACTACAACTAAATATCAAAATATCGTTGAAATAAACAATAACAAATTGACTAAGGAAGGGTTGTAGCACCCGATTCATAAGTTGCATGAAAGTGCAGGGAGCATTAAATAATCCAAATCGCATAACAAGTCATTAATACAACAATCCTTCACGTATTTTGAAACTTTTCTTCCATTCGTCTCTTTTTCGAATGAGGATTTGGTGATAACCACTAGGAAGATCAAGCTTAGTACAGATTGTAGATCCAGAAAGTAAGTTTATCATATCATCAATATGAGGAATATGCTAGGAAATTTATAAGGAATTGTAATTTTGTTTAAATCTCGACAGTCAATACACATTAATTCTCCATGTACTATCTCTTTTTTTTAAATAAAAAATGTAGGACTAGCACATGGGTTGTTGCTAGGTCGAATCAATCCTTGGTCAGCAAATCAATACCTTGATCTTGTAAAATACCATGTTTTGTGGTACTTAACTAATAATATGCTTTATTGGAGAGGCTCCCTGTATGAGATCAATACTATGTCGAAGATCTCCTAGAGGGGTAGAGTAATTAAAAATTCTTCCGGAAATAAGGAACTCTATTGAGACAATAAAGGTTGTACATTCTCTGGAATTTCTACCATGGGTTTATTATCCTCGCGAGAAATTAAAGTATGGGAGTTATATAAACACCAAGCAATAGTGGCCACCAAAGAACTAGTTCTCCCATCACAATTTTCCTTAACAATAATACAAGATTTGGAAGGACATAATATTTTCTTGTGTCCATCTTGGTAAAATTTGTATGTATTCTCAAAACAATTGTGTACAACTTGAACATCACATTGATGAGTGATGTCTTATATGGAAGAACTATTAACCCAACCAACTGTGTAAGCGTAAGGATTTTGGCGTAACTGGTAACTCCAACTTCTTGACGACATGAACAACAATATAATTATCCACCACTATTCATAATCATGTCGCAAACTTTTCCTCTCAATTACACTTTTAAATCCAAGTATATTATGCCTCTGAATTACAAGCTTGAGTAAGTAAGATTAAACGAATTATTCCAACAAAATGTTCAGATATATGCTTCTCGAATTTTTCGCGGCTCGTTGGTATCCAACTGATCATTAATCCCATCATGAGTGTCTTATAACTCCTTTTGAAATTGATATTATCCAATAAAACCATTAAACAACAACAATCAGATGTATTTCCATGTTGGTGACATTTATTACACTTATCTCCTCGAAATTTAACATATGGGTTTTGTGACGGACCGAAAAATTTCGCCTCCTTCGTCAAGCCATGCAGGCCTAAATCACCCGATGTGCCACTCGTAACAGAGTGACCGATTCGCAAATCTTTACCTCTAACAACAAAAATGCATGTCGATTTTTCTTTGTAAACATGCCTCCTTAAATGTAGGCCTTCATACTGGATCCTTATTCAACGTACAATTGTTCTGCAAAGGGTGCAAGTCCATAAAGGCTATTGCATATGCATTTTGCATGTTTCACCGACTTGTGATTCCTGTCCATACATAATGCATGCCTTGGAATTTCGTATAGGGCATTGCAAGCCTGGGCATTGAGCTGAATTATGGACTGATTTCGCTCATGCCAAAGGTGTATCATCCAGGTTTATTTCACTAATACCTTACATCATCCTTGTGATATAAGTGGGCTTATGTATGCTTCCCTAACTTGCATATTGGTATGCTTCTTTTCCTATCCATTCCCAATTCACAATTGGTGCATGACTACCTTGAATAGTTTGCATATGAAGTATGAGCATCCAAGGAATGGATTGCAACTACCTCATCAAGTATGGCAACAATCATATTTTGCATCGCAATGCCGAGCCAGACATATGAGCTGCCAAAATGTTATAATAACCTCCTAATTAAATGATATGAGCGATAAGGTGCCGGACCACTGCAACTCATTGCGGCTGCCTACGTACCCTTTTTCCGTTCCTTGAAAGGATCAAGAGCATATCATAACTCATCAGCTTGGGACTAGAAAATAAAACCAATTACTCGTGTTGCAAGGATAAAGGCCAAGCAAATCGTAGTCCATCCAGGCCAAAGGGTCATTTGCAAATGATGCACAAGAGAGTGCATCATAGACCTTTTTGTCGGAATGCATAAAAGTGATACATTATTAGTTTGCAACACAACATTAGTGATGATTACGCATCATATGCTACATCAGCAAGGCTACACAACAATAATGATGCTTAAGCATCATATATGCTTTATCGGCTAAGCTATATAGCTTAATGTTGCATCTTACCTTAATGCATATTGAACCAACTTGCCCTCTCTCTCTATATGTCTTATTGACATTTCTTCAAATTAAAATGTGGGGGCCAAGTCCACCGACTTTTGCAACAATGAATTTCAAGTAATATACCATAGTGGTGCGTATCCAATTCTGGTCCGATGCCTAACTTGAGAAATGTACCGTAGTGGTGCAATATCGCTCCTGGCCAGCCTCTCACTGGCGTGATGCACCATTATGGTACAATTTTGTTTTTGGGACAACATGTCCTAAATGCGCCACACAAGCTTGAGATGAAGCTTCATCTCATTCAAATGGCATTTTTTAGCATGCCTCAGGAGAAAAATGCAGGTGTTATAGGTTTTGAGGTTTGGTTTGGGGCGGGAACGATTGTTGGTTTTTATTATGAAAACATGTACTAGAGTTGCTAGTTTGTCTACTATGAAAAGGCTGAGTCTGTTGTTATTGTATATTTGGATCATTCATAGGAATAAGAAGTATACGAGATATGATTTGTGGTACAGGTGATTGAGAATATGTAAAATTGGTGTATTGTTGTTGCTGGCGAAAATGGGGATAATAACTATCGTCTAGAGAATAATTAGAAGATGGATTTAAGGGTTTGTAGTTACCTTGATAGCGAGAGAGTTAGTGAGACTGCGAAATTATATTATACCAAAGAACACGACATTCAAATTTAATAGCTTGTTGAATTGCTTCTGCCGTAGTAAAAGCTGAATGAGTCATTTGATGCTGCATTGACCTATTCATGAACCTTCAACGATACAATCAAGTAACTATTCTTCTGATTTATGTAGTTGATTACACGCTACTAGATTATAGAACTAGGCCACAAATTCTTCCACTGACTTAGCTCCTTGCTGAAAATTTTGAAGTTTCACAAAAAGTTGTTACATGTAATCTCTAGGAAAAAACTTATCTCTTATTAGTTTCCTTATTCGGTCCCATGTACGAACAACAGGATTCCTATATATATCACGATCCTCACAAAGTTTTTCTCACCAAGCTGTAGCTCCCCTTTAAGTTTATAAGTAATCAACTTAACCTTTGAATGGCCTGGTTTCCATAAACTTGAAAAAGTTTCTACCTCATAGAACCAATCCATTAATTCTTCAATTTTGAAACTCCCATTGAAGTTGGGAAAATATTCCTTCAACTTGTATTCTGGCAACGTACCATAAGGACTTTGTCCTTATTTTAGATGCTTATCCTCAGCCCATCTTGTTTCTTATTCATCTTCGAGGGAATCATGCTCATAACTGTCAAGTTGAAAGAAAAAAAGTTTTTTGTCGCCATAACCAAGAAAAATTTCATGTAGTTTCTTCTTTTTCAATTCTTGTAACATTTCATCGGGAATATCAGTATTATAACAAAAAAAGACTTACTCTTTTCCTTGAGATTGTTTTTTGTATGTATTGAATCCTCTTCGTCATCATAGTTTTCCTCAACTTCATTAATATTTAGATGTTTTAGAAGCTTGGTAAGATTATCTAGTTTCTTATCAAACTATTATGTTAAATCTTTTCCAAGCTTAGCAAGATCTTTCATAGTGACTATTTCTCACATGGTCCAGAACGAAAATAACTTTCCGGGGAAGAAAGAAAAAACTAGCGTTGCAAAAGCCAATACCAAAGATCGAATTCTAGATGAGAATTTAAAATTTTGAGTCTCTAGATAGCAACTAATGTAGAACAATAAGAAGAATTAATACAAAGCTACGAAAAAAATACGGAAGAATGAATCAACTGTAAGAAGCAATTAGAGAACAAGATAATAAGGTTTGCATTCTTTAGTTTAAAAACAAAAATAATATAAATCAAGATATCATCTGTCTTTAAATAAGTATAAATAGCCGACTAAAACTAAGAAGAAAAATAAATTAACTTTGGAAAGACCGACTAAAAAATAAAGTTTAATTAGAATTTAGGAAAAACTAAGAAAGAAAAGAGGTTGATTACTCTTTAGTCTCTTCAACGCCAGTTAGCTGTACTACGTCACGCTATATCATGGGAAAAAATATAAAGGAAGGATCCCATCACACTATCTCACATTTTGAACGTCTTTTTTTGTGAATAAAAATCAAAAGATAACGTATTTTAATGCTAATATTTTGGGATATGTTCGTATTATAAAGCTCTACATACATTAAAAAATAAAAAAAAATCATTCTGAAACGTATAACTCCAACTCCTTTGAAAGTGAACAGTCCAAAATGCACTTATTTTTTATGGATTTGCAGAGCTTTGAAAGACGAACATATCATCAATTACGTAGATGATAAAGACGGGTCCCATATCTGGGTCCCAGTCAAGTTTGACCGACCAAGATTATTTAAATTTCTTTTTGAAAAAACTTTAATTAGCCAACACCGATAATTATTTCCCTAACTTGTTCTTGTTCTTCTCCTCTCCCCTCACCGCCAGCTCCACCGCAAAATTCCATAAAACAATATCTCTAGAAGCAATTGGTGAAAGATTCAAGAATTCAAATTTCTAAATCAAATGAGGGATTTGATGGGAGAGGGTTCAATTGAACTGGAATTTAGTCATTTAAGATTATCTCGTTTGTGGATTGTGTGGAATTGATGATGGCGGTGGCTTTTGTAGAGTGTTGAATAGACAGAGCTTATCCGGCATATTACCTTCAGAGCTTGTCCAGCTTCCTTACCTCAAAGTAATGTAAGACTGATCACTTTGTTCTTATCAACCGCTTATGTTTTTTCTTTAATTATGCTTTCTAATTTGGTTTTTTTACTTCATCAGTAACCTTGATCGCAACTACCTTAGCGGTTCAATCCCGAAAGCATGGGGATCTATGAAATTGGTGACCATGTAAGAATATATATATATGTGCGTTCAAAATTTTCAATTCAGATGCTGTTATTTACTTACTTTTCAATATGAACACTAATGGAGAGTGAAACAAATCAAAATGCAGCTCTCTCAGGGGGAATCGATTATCTGGCCCAATCCCGAAAGAGATAGGAAATATCACTACATTAAAAGAATTGTAAGTTCTCTTGTTGATCGCTTTATTTACATAGTGTTATCCTCTACTAACACACTGGAGAGGATCACAGGACGTGTAGTGACATTCAACTGGATTTAGCTATGTTAGCCAGCATGTCAATGGCGTTAACCCACTCCCTATATACAAAATCACACAAAGAAGAAACAACACCCTTAAGTTGAGCTCGACAATCTACTAACGAAGTTTTCAATATTAATGTATCGTTTTCCTAATTAAAATTTAAGTACCTTTACTTTTTAGAGTTTTGGAGTTCAATCAGTTTTATGGGGAGCTTCCTCAAAAGCTTGGAGACATCATAGGCATAAGCCGGATGTAAGTTTTTTTTAGTGCTTATTGATTTTTCTTTTTCACTTCTTGCAATGTTACAACTCTTCAAGGAATTTGTGCTTATTATAAATGAAACTGGTTAATTGCTCTTTGTAATTGTAGGATTCTTTCCTCAAATAATTTTACTGGGGAACTGCCACACACGTTTTCTAAGCTAACCAGCCTGGAAGACTTGTAAGATCCTTAAGTATATATATGAGGTAACATTTGCATAGTATAGATATAATACTTTTTGATTTGTGATAGTGCAGGCGAATAAGTGACAATCAGTTTACTGGAAAGATACCTAGCTTTATAAAAAATTGGACCAACCTTACAAAACTGTGAGATTTTCCACCATTCGAGTCTATGATTCACCACTTCCCTTTGTTCTTGCTTTATCACTTCTAATTTCTTTAATATTTGCAGAGAGATTCATGCAAGCGGTTTGGAAGGGCCAATCCCGCCTGACATCTCTGCCCTGGAGAATTTAATAAACTTGTTAGTTATTTAATCCAATTTTTATTTTTCCGAAATGTTGTCCTGCTTTTTTCTTGGTACCAAGTAGTTCATGCACCAAATGCTGCTTTATTACCATGGGAATTGGTAAATGCTACCTATATATCATGCACGTTCTTTCATGACATCCCATCTGCTTTGAACTCAATAACAGCATTGTAACTATCTTTGTAAGCGAACTTTGAATAAATGATTTCAGTCTAGACTAGCACCATAGTTATCGAGGTTGTTTTAAATATCGTACCCAACATCTTAATGCAGGAGGATTAGTGACTTAAACGGTAAAGATGGTGGTTCTTTCCCACCACTTAATAACCTGAAAAGCCTGAAGACGCTGTGAGTTGAATGTTCCATTTATAGATATTTCTTTAGTTTTTGTTACTTACGTACAATATATATGTATGATATTTCTTATAATCAAAATTTTCTTATATCTGGTTGTGTACTTTTGTTTAGTACTCTAAGGAGTTGCAATATTAATGCAACATTACCTACCTATCTTGCAAGTATGGAGAGCCTCAAGTCCTTGTGAGTTCACTTACCTTTTCTTTACTTTCTCTATATATATTAGCAAAAGAAAAGTAAACTATTACTAGAACTACTAATAATCCATTCTAAATTTTGGATGGTAATATCAGATTATCACATGCTCTATGTTCAAGTGTAGTTTAGCTAAGTTTCAGACAATATTTTGGTTTTATGTAACTAAGTCGAAGATTCTTTACGAACATGGTAATTGAACCCATTGTAATTGAATTTATGTCTTTTTCGGTTCTGTCGATCTGTAGAAGTTGTTTCTTATGAGTTTTTTAAAACTGCAGTCATGGGTATCGATACCCAAAAGCCTTACCTCTCTATTAAGAAGGCATTTGCGTCATTGTTGGATCACAATTACAAGCTTAATGCTTATCAAAGGAAAGTTATATCTTTGGTAGTTTGGTAACTGCTGTCATTGGTTTTTATGATTATCATGGAAAATACTCAGACAAATGCATGTGTTGAAAGCCTATTGATCACACCACAGCTTCGTGGTAGTAATTACAAGCTTGGCTCTTTCAAAATAAAAAATTACAAGCTAGGGACCTAAACAAATCTGGAAACTGAGGACACAATTGTCAACTAGAAAGAACGTTGTACTCCAACAATAATCTTCAAAAGAATGAAATCTTTGGCTTAATAAAAAAATAAAAAAATAAATTTCTATGTCGGTTTTCACTAAGTAGATCATTCAAAGAGCTTTCCAAATCTATTAAAAAACAATGACATTTCTTAAAATTTGCTAAGATGTGCTTCATGTAATTGTTTGCCCTTGAGTACATATATATGATGGTAGTTGTCTGTTACATATTGATGTTAAAGGTTATACTAATAATATCAGCCTTAAACCAAAGATCCCACCAAAATTAGAACTTTTCTTTCTACATTTCCCCCAAAGGGTTCCCCATTCCCCTTTTGTGGGGTATTTGGGGAGGATACGGTTTTTGACTTGTTTTTTTCACAGTTTCAGTTGGAACCATTGTTCTTTCTATTAGTTAGATATATACATTACTCTTTCATTACTGGTTTCGTTTACCACTGTTGATCATTGTATTGCTGCTTCTCTTTGCAGAGACCTCAGCTTTAACAAACTCTCAGGCGAAATTCCAAATACCCCCTTTATCAATCCGTCGAATGTTAGATTCATGTAAGGCATTTTAAAAAATCTGTAAACTCTTCTCACAAAAATAAATTATTGGATTTACATATGCATGTAATGAATTGACTTTCAATTAGGTACTTAACTGGAAACTTGCTGACTGGGCCTTTACCGAGTTGGATGCTTGGAAAAGTAAATAATATGTAAGTTGTATTTCCTTTACTTAATGCTTAATCATTAGAGTTCATCTTGACGCCCATTATACATTTTGATGTATGTCTACACATATATATTGTGCCGATGGCAATCATTTCCCATGATTTCAACTAGAAATTCTACTACCATTATTTTCCCTAAAAGCTTTAATCTTCTTCAGCGGTTAAAGGCCAATAAAAACTTGTTCATGATGTGTTTGACTTAGTTTTGCACTAGTGCAACTTTGTTTAACAATTAAGACTGAAACAAGAAACTATGAATTCAAATGATCTTGAACAAAGTTTCATGTACTAAGGATTATTTATTAAATACGAACATTTATAAACCCCGTTACTTATATTTCACTTTTCGCATATAGTGACCTTTCATACAACAATCTCACACTGGAGGACTCATGGGGTTGTCAACTAAACAATACTATGTAAGAAAAATTCCTATGACCCAACTTGTACTTTTTAGCACTTTTCTTTCTTATTTATATTGAATATACATACCCTGTGAGAAATTTCATTTATTTTGATTGAACAGAAATCTATTTGGAAGCTCTTCAAGAAAGAACAACTTGTAAGTTTTCATTAATTCTTTTCGAAAAATTTGCAGTATCAGTTGAATTCATAGTTTCTTGACATGCTCTTTCAAAAATTGTATGCATGGATAAAGGAATGGCATACCAAAATGCTTGAAGAGCCTTGTTTGTAATCAACCGGGTAATTAAGTATAAGAACATAAGATGTTACTTTCTCCTCAATGTTTTACAAAACTCTTCTTATCTGGAGTTATGTAATTAACATCCAATATTTGTATACACGTTACAGATCGTCATTATTTCAATATCAATTGTGGTGGAAAAGAGTTTTCTACGAATGGAAATGACGATGGCAAATACGATGAGGATACGTCTGTAGCTGGCCCTTCAAACTTTTACCATGAAGGCACTAATAATTGGGCAATGAGTACCACTGGCGATTTCATGGACAACGATGACGATAGTGACAGTAAAATAGCTTTAATTGCAAAAACATCACTCTACTCATTGGTCAATTCAGAATTAGACATGACAGTGCGCAAATCTCCTCTAACTCTAACTTATTATGGGTTTTGTTTGATTAATGGGAATTACACTGTGAGTCTCCGCTTCGCGGAGATAGAATTCCCAAATGATAAATCACAAGACAGTCTTGCGAGACGTGTATTCGATGTCTACATTCAGGTAACAGCATCCTAAAAGTTTTTTCTTCCTTGATATATAATATAAGAAATGATTTCCTTAACTTTTTAGCCATTGCAGGGAAAGCGTCAGTTGAAGGATTTCGATATTGTGGAAGCCGCGGGTGTAGCTGGTAACGCAGTTATTAGAACATTCAATGAATCTGTCACTAGTAATACCCTGGAAATTCGGTTTTACTGGGCTGGAAAAGGCACACAAAGGATCCCTGAGGCTGGAATCTATGGTCCTCTTATTTCAGCTATTTCTAACTAAATACCGGTATGCTTTTGTTTTTATTTTGCACCCTCTTTCTTACCTGCGCCATCTAAACAAGCTCAGATTTGCACAGTTGCTGCATGTTTGAGTATGTGGGAACTAGCAAACCAAATGATTTGCATTTGTATCTAATGACGTATGTTATTGTAGATTTTGTACCTCCTGGTCCTGGATCAAGCACTCGTAGGAAAAAAATATCTGTAGGTGTTTTGGCGGGAATTGTCGTCTCTGTAATATCTCTTGCCTTCATTCTGGTTGCTCTCTGGTGGAAGTGTTACTTGGGGAGAAAAAATGCGACCAATCAAGGTAACTCTAGGTCAATACACCTATGTTTATCCATAGTTGATGCTGAAACACTAAAGAAAGCCAAACACCAATGAAAATCAACATTTGAACTGATATACCCAAGTCATGTCTTCATTTGATATCATTTGTTTTTTTCCATCTTCTTTTTGATTCCGCAGACCTTTAACGATGAACTTTCTTTCTTGTACTAATATGCATTTGATAGAACTAAGAGGTGTGGACCTAAACACTAAATCCTTCACGTTGAGGCAAATAAAAGCTGCAACGAACAACTTTGCTGCAGAAAACAAGATTGGTGAAGGTGGTTTTGGACCTGTTTATAAGGTATTTACATCAAGGACATTGGTCTTACTCCATCATCAAGCTACTTGTGTTGTGTTTATAAGGATGGCTTATAAAGGGGTGACATAACCAGAGTCGTACTTTCATTGACAAATGCAGGGCTTCCTGTTAGATGGCACTATAATTGCTGTTAAACAACTATCTTCCAAATCAAAGCAAGGAAATCGTGAATTTGTGAACGAGATAGGAATGATTTCTGGCCTACAGCACCCTAATCTTGCAAAGCTTTATGGATGTTGTGTTGAAGGAAATCAGTTGCTTCTTATTTATGAATACTTGGAGAATAATTGCCTTGCTCGTGCATTGTTTGGTGAGTTTGACACGTTATGTTTCCTAATATTCTCTACGCTGCATTAATAACATCAATGATTAAGGTGTTGCTATTGCATGTGATAGGTGAAGAGGAGGTCCAATTGAAGCTTGATTGGCCAACAAGGCAGAAGATTTGTGTAGGCATAGCCAGAGGCCTAACCTATCTGCACGAAGAATCAAGGCTGAAGATTGTTCACAGAGACATCAAAGGTACAAATGTGCTTCTTGATAAGGATCTTAACCCCAAGATTTCTGACTTTGGTTTGGCAAAACTTGACGAGGAAGATGACACCCATATCAGCACTCGAATTGCGGGTACTTGGTAAGTTTGCACATTTACTTCATTTGATGTTCGATTGTAGGTACTCAGGTAAGTTTATATGGGTCTGTAATCTGTACTTTTCAGTGGTTACATGGCACCAGAGTACGCATTGAGAAGCTATTTGACAGATAAAGCGGACGTTTACAGTTTTGGAGTTGTCGTGTTAGAAATTGTAAGTGGGAAGAGCAATACGAGTTTTTGGACGAAGGAAGAGTGTACTCATCTTCTTGATTGGGTAATAAAATCTCTGAAGTTTTGATATTTGCCCATCAGATTGCTTTGATGTGAATTCTCAACTATCTTCTTTGGTATACTCTTCCACTCAGGCTTTAGTCCTTCAAGAGAATGGAAATTTGATGGAGTTGGTTGATCCAAAGTTGGAGTCGAAATTCGAGGAGGAAGAGGTTCTGCGGATGATCAATATAGCTCTCATGTGCACCAGCATATCTCCAACATTAAGGCCTAAAATGTCTTCAGTAGTCACCATGCTTGAAGGTCGAACTTCTGTCGGTGAATTCGTTTCGAATCCAATAGGCGAATCTAGCAATGATTTAAAATCCGAAGCTGTTAGGGATTATGATGAACAGAGCTGGGACCAAAGCATGGCACATAATAGCCTAACACAGAGCATTTCAAATGATGCCTCATGCTCTGAATCTCCAACATTTGCTGCTGACCATTATCCACTCATTAACTATTCAGAGACAATCCGATACTTCTATCGGCGTTCTTCTTGCTCTCGTTTTCAGGTTGTCTTCTTTTCGAGTCCAGTTAAAACAGGAGGGTAGGGCCTCTCCTCAAGAGTCCACAGTATTGGAGTGCGATTTAAGAGTTAACAGAAAAATCCAAATTGTGTCCAGAGACTCTGAAATCAAGTTTGGAGTGTAATTTAGGGGAATGTCTTCTTTGAAACCTGATAGAATCATAATCAGAAACAAGTGGGAATTTCTTTTTTTACTCTTGTCAAATCTGTATGCAAAACTAAGCAGATGAAAAACATGGGCAAGAATTATCTTTGTATACAAATGCAAATGCTAAATGTTCTGAGTTAGCCTATACTGGAACCATTTCAACAAACCTTTAAATATTACAAATGTAGCTCTGGCACTTCCAGTACATTTACAGATTCAACCGCACAATCACAATACGAAGTACAAATTACAGTTCAACCAAGGACGGTAACTGCTTAGAATTTAAGTAACTTTTTTTCTCTTCTTGGCTTCCAGCTGTTGTTTTTCAGCATCTACTTTTACCTGCACACTTGTATAGAAGCCAGGATATGGTTCATAACCACAGCACATGTGAAGAGCCTGAAAAACCAAATATTTCGAAATCAATCTCATCATAATGTTGAATTCAAGACGGTTTGTCAGTTGTAGGAGGCTTATAAATATAGTTACCTCAAGCAGAACAAAGAATGGAGCCATTAAAAAGGCTTGTGAAAGGTTGTCCAACAGAGCAGGAGCTCGTTTCTGCAGATGTATTAAGAGTTAAGATTTATTTATGAAACCAAAGAAAGAAAGTACGAAAATGAACAATACTGAGTGCTCACAATCTGATGGGAGATCATGAAATATGTGAAAAAAGTTATTATATAGTTTATTACTTACCTCAAAAACTCCATGGCCTATGAACTGTGCTGCCCAACAGAAAATTTGAGATGCCAACACTACCTGTGTATATCCAATTGAACATTGCAATCACTATCATGCGGAATTACTGTGAGGCCACAGCTAAAGAAATTATGATAATGCAGGTTTTCAATTTTGAGTTCAAAAATAAAAGAGAATGTGTAGACAGGTACAGATACAAGTTGAGCCAAACTATGGATTAGACCCAAGTAGAGAAGCCTAATCAGTGAATTGTAGGACAAGCATGTGTTAGGGTTCAATTACAAGGTTGTCAAACACTGAACAAGAACATTTTTTCCTGACGACTCAAACTTTTCAAGTGTTCTCCATGGTTCCCCCTTTTCCATGATATCTTTCAACTAACCACTCAGGGCAGTTCAGAAACAAATACTTCCAACTAACTACACCTGCCGCCTACCAATAATGTTTTGCAATTGTGCTGTGATATTATGCACATCTGTGACATCTCTACAGGAACCTCGTTACAGTATTGTGATCTAATTATCTTGTTCATTCATAAAAATCTTCCTCCACCATCAATAGCGTCAAGAAACAAGTCTAGTTGATAGTCTAAATTGCTAGTATTCACCCCTTCCCTGTACAAAAAATAACCGTCTTTCTTATTTGCTAGTACATCTAGGAAATTCCTTCCTGATAGCTAGACTCTCGATAGAGTTCATTCTTAAAATACCAAGCATCCAAGCCAAAAGAAAGATAACTTTGATTAATAGGGACTGCTCTTTATTCACTTTCTCTACTAGCTGACCCACCTGGCTGATTTACTAACCCAACCTAGACGCTAAGGGGCAAAGAATACAAGCTCCAGTTCAAAGCTAATCCGTCTTAGTTTCTTAGCTACTGTAGTACTCGTAAGTATGTGTCTTCACTGAACTCGCTTTCCTAAACTCTTCAAGTACATTCCGAAGCCGAAGTGCGCGGAAGACCCTTAATACAGGCCCAGGTGGGAGGTCTATTCCACCCTGATAACTACAGGGGCTCCTAGTTGATGCATAAACAGAAAAGGGAGCAAAAAAACTAGCACTAAAAGGAAGCAATTCAGTTCCAAAACACTTCAACCCTGTGATACTAACACAAAAACGATTGGTGGGAGTTCTTCAACCATGTGTTAAAACGTATATGGATGTTGCAATTCCATCAACTCTAAACAGAAATTTACTAATACCTAATCCCAATTAGCACAGGCGGAGGTCTAACACACCCCAATAGCTAGAGGAGCTCCTAGTTGATGCATTAAGAGAGAAAGACTCAAAAAACTAACACTAAAATGGAGCAATTCAGTCCAAAGACACTCAATCCTGTGAAATTAGCACAAAAAAGATTGGTGGGAGTTCTTCAACCATATGGATGTTTGGATTCCATCAATGGCAGACAGAAATTTACTAATACCTAATCCCAATTAGCCCATCATGATCAATATGGGGTTTCAATAGCAACAGAACAGAACCCAAATTAAAATCCGTAAGCACAAGATAAATAGAATGAAAAGAAAGGAACAGTGATCATCACCACTTACCTTCCAAGCTAGAGAATAACCAAGTTTGACAGCAACAGCACTCCCACCAATCCAGCAACCAAGAATCATAAGAGCAGCTAAAGAACCAGCTTTGATATCAAAAGAGATGTAAAATAAGCAATAAATCAAAGTTAAACAAAACCCAAGATTGAAAATCAAGTGAATATCATTCCCAAGTAGAGAAAAGTGTATCTGAGGAAGAAAATTGAAGATTGATGGTGTGAAATAGAGAAGAACAGAAAGAGAGAAAGCAATTGGCCATACAAAAACCATATGAATTAAAACATTTATTGGGTTACTATGATATGCTCCATAGAATGCAAAATGCTTCTCAAGATCAAATAATCCCATTGAAAAAAAAAAAAAAAAAAAACTTTTTGAAATTTCGTTAGTTTTTTTTTTCCTTTCCGGATGAAATTCGTTTGTGTAAGTTGACATTTATTGGGTTAGCTCTTTTTCTTCGGTGTCTATCTAGTGGTTTACTAACATGAGCTGCTGGCGGTAGGTTAATAACCTGCGCTCCCTCGTCTGACTTTGACTAACCGAAGCACGACCGGTTCTATGCAAAACCTCAAAACTATCGCCTAGTTTGAAACAGGAGTTAAAGTCTGATTCGGCATCTGACTTGACCTGAATCAGATGTCACATGTTTGTTTTTTCATTTTCTGATGTGTAGTCCGAAGTGTAGCTCGATTTTTAGACATGATTATGAAATATTTCAATCAATACAAAATTTGTCCCATTGGGCGTATATCTGGTTAGATTTAAAAGCTTTCTATCACCAAATATAAATCAATTATTTTCGGTGGCGGAGCTGGGAAATATAGGTGGAGGTGGCTTGAAAACTAATTGAATTGGTGGGGGTGGTTTAAGCCCATGTTTTAGGCATGAATTTTTTTAGCCAAGCTTAATACCAATATAAAATTGTGAGTGTTCTTGGACTTTGGGCTGGCCAAGT
The DNA here is from genome assembly GCA_023531295.1 of Papaver armeniacum. Taxonomy (NCBI): domain Eukaryota; kingdom Viridiplantae; phylum Streptophyta; class Magnoliopsida; order Ranunculales; family Papaveraceae; genus Papaver; species Papaver armeniacum. The sequence continues at coordinate 203,589 of JAJJWW010006571.1, read as the reverse complement.
CTATATGTAGTTCCGCCGATGATAATTTTTGAGATAAATGTAATAAGTTGGATTCCAATATGTTGAGTAAGATTAAGGCAAGTTAGTTGAGTTAGAAGAAAACAAACAAAGCCAATTAGTTTTAACAAAACAAATCAGAAGTTTGAGTTAGTAATATGTGCAACAGTTTGAATTTCTGTTGTATGGATAAGTATTTTTTCGTAATTATTGAGTGGCATCATAATTTTTTGATAAGTGAGAATGCAGATTACTCATTCCAATAGCTAGCAGTTGTGTACCTAAGATCCAAATTTAAAATATGTTTAAATACGGCAACGCTAGTAACTCAACTCCAATACATTCCAGTAGGAAATTAAAAAAAAATACATAGAATACCACAACAACAGTCAATTGCACAAAGGCAAAAAAAAAAAGTAGAAAAATTAGATATTGCAAGATGTTAAAGCAAGTTTATTTCCCAAGGTGTGTTACCACATCCCTTGCTTGTCTAATATTATATCCCGAAGCCAATACATTGCTGGGGTATTTGGTGAGCCGAGCGAAGCGAGGGAGGACCTATATATGGTCATTTTTTTTTAAACTTATTATATGGGCTCCAACCAAAAAGTTTTAGGGGCTCCTATGGATTCAACTACCCTAAAAGAAGATAAGGGGACCTAATGTATAATCAAAAACGCCAAACTATCCTTAACCATTAATAACTAACCTAAAACTAAAACGAACTAAAACAAAAGGAAAATCGCATCTTCTTCTCCTCTATCTCTTTTTCCTGTTCCTCCCAACCACAAAATCATTCATTTGCGATTAAATTCGTGGTATACGATGGGACAGACAAAAGATCCTAATGGAAACAAGAATCCAAATCCAAAGATAACATCATATGCAAGCAATCCACCACCATCAGATGAATTTAGGATTCTAAAATTCCATTTCAGAACATCCCTACGGTGTTAAAACCTTACTTTTTAAACCGTATAATTAACCTACGGGCTGAAAAAGAAGAACTCCAAGCCGTATTTTTTTTCTACGGTGGAGAATATTCAAACTTTCACGCCGTAGAAAAACCTGTATTTGTTGAGAATCTTCTGTGTTTGATTACGGCTGATGTTTCAAACCGTAAGTTATTTTTTTCCATAAAAAATTTCACACCGTAGTTAGGCACATTAGAGTTTTTTCCAAACCGTATGCTTCTCTGAGTTCGCATACGGTTGGTGTTTTACACTGTAGCTATTCTTTTTTGTCACAGGTCGAGAAATCACAATTTTCTTAAGTGAACAGGTCACAGGCCAAGAAATCACATCAACGTTTGAAACTGACATTGGTGAAAGCTTATGAAGTAAGCATCGCTAATGGCCACTTCTGAATGCAGTTAAGTCACAAAAAAAAAAAAAAAAACACATAAATGAATGTAATTTGAAACTGAGGTTCCATGAACGTTTATGAAGTGAGCATCGCTCCACTTTTGAAGGCAGTTAAGTTTACAAATTTTCCCACCATAGTTTGGTATACAAATGTACGGTTTGGTTTCCCACCGTAGAGTCACCTACGGTGTGGAGTTCATAAATTCCACACCGAACTGGTTCTAACTACGGTGTGGAATATATCATGTCCAAACCGTATACCTTGTCTACGGTTTCGTCGACGAAAAATTCCTCACTGTAAGAGGGCTTACAGTCCAGATTCCGGGGTTTCTGAAATCAAAAAAATTCTTGATTGTCTATAATTGGAGGATTGTCTCTGATTTGGGGATGATGATTCACCTACTTCATTAATCTTGTTAGAAGCTAGGTTTTTCTCAAATATCTCTTCACTTGTTCTTCTACTTCACTCCCCAAAAAAAAAATTAATTTTTGATTTTCAAACACCCGAGTATAAATCAAATCATTAGTCTAATCATGTCACAAATCTAACTTAGTTTAGATAATCAACCTTTTAAAAGGGGTATTTTAGATATTAACAAAAATGAAAGGATAAGGGGTTTCTGAGATTATTATTTGATGACCTGTTTTTGTCATTTTGTGAGCCCTTAAAACCTTTTGGTTGGAGCCCCTATAATAGGTTTTTTTTTTTTTTTTTGTAAATAGTAAGTGATCAATTGACATAAAAAGATTGGATTTGGTGTCCATGGTTGGTCTTTTTCATTTGACACAATTATCCCACCCTTTTAGTCCAATTACTATAAATGTATCCTATTTTTTGGGGGGTGTAATTGGAAAGCAAACTTTAATATAACATATCTAAAAATCCGTGCCTTGGAATTTTACAAATTTTATCTCGTTGGAACGGTTATAAAAACGCAATGAGTACAAACAACAATATCAAATTTAGAATTTTTACGAAAAATTCGGAGGTATATATCATTTTAGGCACAATTTTAAAAAATTAAATGTATATCAATTATGCAAGCCACCACTAAGGATATATAATACTTTAATGTAGCCATATTTTAGTTTATGCATCAACTAATTTTCCGTTGCAACTAATACACCAGTGTACTCCCTCCATTTCAAGAAAAATGATACTTTCATTTTAGGCACAATTCTCGAAAATTGAATACACAACCATTATGCAAAGCACCACAAAGGATGCATAACACGTCATGGGAAAAGATTTTGCTCTCGCAGTCATGAGAGCCTTTATGAACTAGTGTATTTATAGCCGTCAGATTTAGTAAGATGTGACATCATCTAATATTGAGTTAACCCCAGTTAGTCACCGAATATTTGACTTATTCGTAGTTTCGTGCACGGATATTTGGTTTCCTTCCCTAAATACCATGGCACCCTGCATCTCTGCCATCATCTGTTGTCACGTGAGATAAAGAATCCCTATTTTTTGAGAATCCAGAAACTTACTCCAGTGTGATGTTTTTGTGAATGGTGTGGATTGTTATTGCTAATGTTACATGATGTGTAGTCCGATGTTGGTGTTAATGGTGATTATAATAACTTAACAATGAATGATATGAAATTTATGATATAGATATAGAAGAGATGATGAACGCTATTCTTCATTGTTTTTGGTTGATGATGAAAAGAAGGTCAGAAAAATTCAAGTTTGAGTAGTGATCTAACTGAATATAGGAGGTACTAAACATGATAGTGATAATCGAAAAACTTAGTATTTTTATATAGTTTTTACTAAGCGGATCATTGATTGATTAAATTTTTATCCCATGTATATAGAAATAGAAAAATCAAAACAAACCTTCTTTCATGAACTAAGCAAGAACAACATCACCATTATGCTTAGAACCATGATCTGAAAATACCTATATTAATTATTAGCATGAATGAACTAATTGAAGCAAGACTGATAGAATTTGTACAGAAAAATGATATTCAATTATTGAAAGGTTTTCAGATAAACTGATACAAACTGTCTCAGACAGTATTAATATGAAAAAGAGAGAGAAACAGATGTAACAGCTCTAGTGGTGAGAGACTGACCAATCAAGTCAAGTCATAAGACTCTGACTTGACACACAATATTTCTAACACACTCCTGCAAACTGATACATGCAGACTGTGAAGTTTGAAAGTCTAAAAAAAAAAGCAACAAGAAGGCAACACCCCTAAGACCAGGAAACAGTGTGGAAAAAACTAAAAAACAAATAATCTCTCTCAAAAAACTAAGTAATTGGAACATCCAAGAGTAAATGAAGCAATCTGGAGTGAGCTTGGAAAGCACGAGCCTTTTGTGAATATATCATCTATTTGCTCTTCACTTGAAACATAAGAAACAACCAGAAATCCAGAGTCCACCAGCTCCCTGACAGTGTGATATTCAATCTCTATGTGTTTTGTCCTGGCATGAAACACAGGATTAGCAGACAAAGCAATAGCACTGGTATTATCACAATGCAGTTGTACTGGTAATTGCATAGGTACATGTAGATCATTCTGTACATAAGAAATCCATTTAAGCTCAGCAGTGGAAACAGATAAGGGTTTATATTCATCCTCAACAGATGACTTGGAGACTGTGGGCTGCTTTTTAGAGGACCAAGATATCAGAGATGAACCTAAGAAAACAGCATACCCACTAGCGGATCTTCTAGTGTCAGGGCACCCAGCCCAATCAGAATCAGTGTAAGCTTTTAGTGAAGTTACATCACCAGGATGAATAGTGACCTTGACCAATACTGCCTTTTAAGTACCTGAGAATTCTCTTGACAAGAAGAAGATGACAGTCTGTAGGTGCATGCATAATGGTAGGCCTCGGAATGTGTTTAATTTATGACCTACGAGTGATACCGCAAGTGCACGGCGTCTATCGGAGACGCGGCAAGTACGGGTCGATCCACAGAGAAATGGGTGTGCTTAAAGTGATCTTATGGCTTCCTAAACTGAATTCAAGTGAGTGACAAAGTAACACAGATGTTTGTGCCGATACGGCTGGATGGAAATGTGACAATGAAAATGAAACTGAATTACAAACAGAGATATAAATGGGTGCTAGGGTCTTCGATTTCCACCACTAACCTATACTATGTTTTCAACTCATGACATTATTCTTATTCTTATGCTAGATAAAGGCGAGGTGTCAAGTCTGCCTTAAACCTAAAGTGTTTCTCCGCTTGACAGGTTAATCACAACTAAAGTATATTTCCAAAGTATTACTTGTCTAATTAGAGTACAAATAATCTGAGGATCATAATAATTTCATTAAGCTTGGGTTGTAGCATCATCTTCACAGAGTTATTCTAACTACAAAGGCATCCATGGCATTGGTATACACCTGTGAGAGCAAAGTGTGACATGCCGAGATTAAATCCTATCTTGAAAATAGTTAAGCACTCAAGAACAGCTTCATGAAGAAAAACACAAAGATAAGCTAGGTTTCATCTCAACCTTAGCCAAAGTAATTAAAACATCAAGGTAACAAATAAACTACAAATTAAACCTAATTGAAGCACTTGGTCAGCCTGCATGCTCTCAAACATCCAATTACACCTTCTATTTATACATGCAAAAATCCCCCAAAATATCAAACCCTAATTCTCAAAAATCGAAATTAAAATTAAAATAAACTCTCACCATACTCTCTGATCGTCTCTCCTCTTGTCTAATCGCTCTGCAACTCCATGCTTCGACTGTAGTGATGAAAACCCTAGTTTTAGTTTTTCTCTAAGTTAGCTTCTAGGGTTGGAGAAGCTAAGAAAGAGAAAAACTAAATCTAGAGAGGGGTGCGGGCCGTTGGGTTGGTTGTTGTCAGTATCGGGAAGAGAGATGGTGGCGGAGAGGTGGTCTGATTTTTGTCGGGGAGAAGGAGGAGGTAGAGTATGGTCGAGCTCTGCAACAGAGAAGAAAGAGAAGGTGGAAGAAGGGAATAGGGTTTGGTGGGGGTATAGGTGTTGGTAGTTTTGTTGTGAGGCATGAACATCGGGGAAAGATGAGACCGGCCTAGCGAGCGTAGGATGAAGATAAGCGAGATCCGAACGGCTCGAGATATAGACATCTTCGGTGTTGAGCGGGAGCGGCGATCTTTGATGGAATGGTTGGAGCGAGCGTCGGATCTAGGGTAGATCGAATCTAACGGCCGGGATTAGACGGACTCGGATCCGGTCATGGCTAGCTCAAGCCCATGTCTTGTAAGTTGGGTTGCGACCGATGCGCCGCGGGCTTTGGCTTTCGCTCCATAGATGCTCGACTCCAATTCTTCGCTCTTTTGGCTCATCGATTTCTCCGAGCTTTATTTATTACCTAAAAACACAAAATTAATTAATACAAATATTTATTCTTGAAAACAAGGAAAACACAGAACTGGGATAATATCCGATTTCTAAGCGCAAAAGATGAGTAAAATGCCAATAAAACGGTGTATAAATATGCACTATTTGGCACTCATCAAATACCCCCAAACCCGAATTTTACTTGTCCTCAAGTGAAACAAAATTAGAAATCCTAACTATACCCATGTCGCAGTCTCTCGAATGCATTTAGCGTATGCACTAAGCCTTTAAACCCCTAGGTGTCCCTAGTGGACGAGTTGTAGTCTCGTGAGGGTTTACTAGAGGTGTACCCACAAAACCTTCTCCAACTTCGTAGTGTAAAAGAGTCTCAAGCATCCAAGAAGCTATGAGGACATAGAGTTTCTCATAAGTGCTAGTAACATGAAGTTAGAACTACCAAAGAACGCATTCTCATCCTTAAGTGCTGAGCGAGAAGTAACCATACCATATGAAAGAATTCGGATTCGATTGTGATCATAAGTCTCAACTTCGCCTCACCATTAGGTTTTATGATAATTGCACTCAAAAGATCGCTTTTTTAGTCTCTCATGTGTGCAGCAGGAGTAAAGAGAGAAATCCCGCACACGTTGTAGGTAAGAAGGATAACCTTCCGAAATAAAATCGAGACTCCACGTATGTGGACAAAAAGAATCTTTTTCTGATGATCTCTAAGAAAGGAAATCAACCATTAGCAAGGGGTGGGAGTACTCACTCACTTCTCACCCGATCGGCAATTAATATCACTCTCATAAGAACCATATAAACGTCTTCAATCTTCGGTCTTCGGTCTTCAAATGTTGATGACGAACTTCTAAACTTCACAAAACTTGACAATTTTTAACTTTTCTACTCAAATTCCTTGTTGTTTGGATTTTTCTTTTTAAATTCTTCTTTACCATGGTGGTAGCAAAAATAAACTACAATAGCAAAAATAAACTACAATATTTTTTTTGATTTTTTGAATTTTGAATTTTTTTTGGATGTGTACATTAATTGAAAATAACAACAAAAATAATGAAACTACTAACTCCATGGATGAAGGACTATATCACACAATTTCCATAACTTGTATTGTCTTAATTTTAAAAATTTTATTAATTCTCATCTTCTTCTTTCTTTTCTTGTTGCACGTAACCTTGGACTATAACAACTTTTCTTCATATATTCTGATGTTGCTCCGCTTTGTCGACGATGATGTGTTTCTATGGGTCTTGCTGATTGAGAGAGAGAGAGTGATGCTAATCAAATCGGTATTTAGAAGAAGTTTTCATCTTTAGACGTCACCCTCATGATTGACAAAAACTAGCACTCAAGAGATCAAAAGTAGTGCTGAAATTGGTGCGAAGTTGGGTAGCTCACCATTCCTACCCGGAATTTACGTACGGTGACACACACTCTAACAGCTTTTTTTAGAAAGTTGCAAAAAATTGAAGGTTGGTGCCTCACTTGATGTAAAATGGGTAGTCTCCACTATGGTTGATCACAATTCTACTACCGAATATCTAAACAACACCTAATTTGCTCTCCCGGTATGATTAAATCCAATTTTAACGCTCTAATCAACTAAGAAACCCGATTGTGTTCTCCGGTACTTCTAACTTCTCATTATTTCGGTCAGATTCTCTATGTAAACATAGCTAGAAGCATGCTAGTGACTCTAAAATCTCTAAAAGTTGGAGGTTTTTACAAAAAGAGTTTTACTTTTTTTTTTTTTTTTTTTTTTTTTTTTTTTTTTTTTTTGATATAAAAGATTAAAAAGACTAAAAACTCTATATGCAAAAATATGCAAATGCACCCCAAACCTAAATCAAACATTGTCCTCAATGTGTCAACAGATAGAAAATTTAAACAAATCACATACCATGTGAACTATGCTGAAAAGAGAAAAGGGAAGAGATTACCTGGATGTCGGCGGAAGCAAGGTTGAGCTTCACTAGTCAAGGCTAGAATCCAACATTCTCGGTGGAGATCATATCGGATTAGCACAATATAAGCACAAGAAGACTCAACCGATTCAAGAAAAGAAAAATTTAACAAGTCCTACTGGATATATACAATGAAAATTCACCATAAACCAAGAGTCTAAAGAGTTGAGGATCAACCCAATAGAAAATATGTACACACATTAACAGCCTTACACAAATATAATATGATAGTGCAAGTAAGACTGTGTATGTGAATGAGCTTCCCCCAAACCTAAACTTGTGAACGGGTGTGTTTGGGAGCACAAAATCTTGCAATTTTAACGGTACATCATGCAAAAGGTCTAACTCAAAATGAGTATTGCTAAGAACAGGCAGACATACACATACCAACTGTGGTTCCCTAAAAGTGTTATACTTTGATGCAAAATAGTCCAAGAGGACTTGGGAAGCACAAAGCTCTAGGCCTAAGTTAGGCATTTTCAGAAAAGTTGGTTTTGCAATTTTGTGACAAACTACACCTAGGTTTGGTGGAGGAGTTTCAATTTGTGACTCAGGAGAGAGGTTAGGTACATCTAGGTTGTTTTCGTGTATAAAATCATTTGTACCATCACATACTTTCCTAAAGTCAGAAGAGGTAAATCATGTTCACCTGCATAAAACAGTTCATCAATCTCCATGTCATAATCATAATCATAATCATTCTCATGCACAACATAACCAGGAGAGATATCATGCTGTAACCTAGGCATGGAATTGGACACATGCATTGAATCATCCATGTCAACAGACAATTCAGCTATTCCTAGGTCACATACAGGTGGTAAAGCATGCTCATTTTCACAGGAAAATTCCACAGGTGCCACATCATTATCACATGCATGAATATCAGAAGAAGCATCATTCATAGGGTTCACAGAAGAGGCACTTAATGTCTCTGAACCTAAAGATTCTACTACATTTTCAAAATACACATGCTCTTCATATTCATCATCATCATCATCATAGCAAGAATTCATCTCTCCATTCAAAATTGTAGTATTTTTAGTGTACTCATCTACCTCTAGATTAGGTTCATATTCAATGTTAGTTGCATGAGTAAGACTAGAAACACTATTTTCAATCCTATCATTTTGTAACTCAATCAGATTCCTTTGAAGAATCACAGTGAGTTGTTCTATTGAAGGAGAGTCTTCACTAGTGGGTATGCATTCCTCATATGGATATTCATTGTATAGTTGAGCATGAGGTTCACTAGAGAAGGGAAATTCAGACATGTTGCTATATGGATGGTCATGCATTGCATTCATTTCAAGCCTAGAATTTTGCTCCATGAGTGTTTCCATTATTGATTGCAAATTAGGAGTTGGGGGAGTATAAAATTGTTCATCTCCCCACTGTAGTAAATGATGCATGTGTGCATGGTCATAGTCACTTCTAGACAATTCGTACATTTGATTATCGTGGCTTTCCCTAGACTGCCTAAAATCATGCAAAATATAACAAGACTCAAACAGGTGGTCTAAGCCACCACATAAAGTGCAAGCATGCATTTCATATTGCCTAGGGGGATTAGATTTGACAGACACGCTCATGTAATTGCCTTTCTAAAGCGAAACTTGAGCTTCTAATTGATCTAGAAGTGATGACTGGGTATGAGGAAAGTGCTCATTCTCAACCTGTGGTGGATGATACATATGCTCATAGTGATTAGGGTATGTGAGGTCAGGGCCTGGAGAAGGCTCATAAAATTCCCTAAAATCATTATGGTATGTGGGGAGTTCATACTGTGGAGCGTGCCCGTAAGCACGCTCTCTAAGGGATTTGTTTCCATCCCGTATGCGGACCAAAATCCCGACATGATTTAGCACTCAAATTGAACTCAAAGTCTAGTTTGGTTTATGTGGGTTTTGTTTGGTTTAAATGGGTTTCATTTGGTTTTGTTGGGAGCTTTGGTTTATTGTGGAATTTGGTTTGTTTGGGCTTTGGTTTGTTGGGAAAATACAGCCCAGTTGATGTTAAACAGCTCAACAGAGTGGGTTCTAGCCCAGATGATGTGGGCTCAGATGCGTGTACAGCCCAGCAGTATGGCTTGGTGGTTGTGGGCTTCAGCTTATGAAGCCCAAAGAAACAGCTCGATGAGTTAACACCTGTGTCTGGCTTAGCCCAAATGAAAGGCAAAGCTTAGTGGTTGGGCTTGGCTGCTGGCAGCCCAGTGGTATGATTAGCCCGGTGGAATCGGTTTTGGTTTGTGATCAGCCCAGGTTGTGGGCTTGAGACTGATGGCACACCCAGTTCATATTGAAAAAAGTATAGCCCAGTAAGTGGGCATCAGCTTATGCAGCCCAGCTGCTCAGTTTGTGCAACAGCACAGCTTTGCACTTCACAGCACAGGGTGGTGGTAAGCTCAGGTCAGGCCGCTAGTCCTGCTATCCAAGCCCTAACTCACACTGCGGGGTCAAGGTTAGGTGTTACAAGACAGCAAGGTCGGCTTTGGTTTCCAAAGGCTATGCTCAAGCTTGCAGCTTCAGGGGCTAGCAAGGGAGCAGGGGCTATCATGCGATCAAGGTAAGGTCCTGGCAAGGTAGATACACAACAGTTGAGTTTAACAATTATAGTACAGATCAAGCATTATATTCTCAACTCGGATGTGCACAGGCAGATTTTTCGAGCATGCACGATTGCCAGGACAAATTATCGCTTATTGATTTAAAAAAAAAAGAAACAAGACACGGTTTAAGCAAGAAAATCTCACTCAGATCATGCAAGATTGCAAGTCAGGTGGAGCAAGCTATATATACAACATTTCAGATCATGCAAACATGGCAGCTTAGCATTCAAAATGGAAATTGCAGGTGGAGTCACCAACCTGTGCAGCCAAGATGGCTGTGCTGCTGCAACTATGCACAGCAGCACAAGAGGTACCTCAAGAACTGGGCTTTCCCTTGGGTTGCTCAGCTTTGCCACTTGCACCTGCTAGCTCAACAAGCAAATTTCAGTTTTTAATTTTTCACAAACTAAACAACCGAGCTATAGTACTCCAATTGCAGAGCTCAGCACTCAGGGCTCAGGGCTAGTCAACAGAGCTCAAAGCTAGGCAGGTTATCAGCTCAATGCTACAGGGCTAGGCAACATAGACAGGACATATGATGTAAAGCAATTAATAAAATGATTGTAACTAAGTTGCACTAGTAAGGTATTGATGCATTAACAGTGAAGATGCAAAACAAAAAGAAGAAAAGCTAAGTTACACTAACTTAAGGACTAAAAACAGCAAAAACAGGCTAAAGAAAGACAAAGTAAATCTGTACAGGGATGAGATACAAGAAAACAATGATGAACTGAGAACAACTAAATTAACACAGTGAAGATGCAAACAAGAGAGAACAACTAAATTACACTAACACAGGGTTAAAGATAACAATGCAAGGTAAGTATGTACAGGGTGAAATGAGATTTCAGTGAAGCAAGGCAAGGATCGAAACAGCACACGCCAAGTCCCCGGCAACGGCGCCAAAAACTTGGTAGGCCTCGGAATGTGTTTAATTTATGACCTACGAGTGATACCGCAAGTGCACGGCGTCTATCGGAGACGCGGCAAGTACGGGTCGATCCACAGAGAAATGGGTGTGATTAAAGTGATCTTATGGCTTCCTAAACTGAAATCAAGTGAGTGACAAAGTAACACAGATGTTTGTGCCGATACGGCTGGATGGAAATGTGACAATGAAAATGAAACTGAATTACAAACAGAGATATAAATGGGTGCTAGGGTCTTCGATTTCCACCACTAACCTATACTATGTTTTCAACTCATGACATTATTCTTATTCTTATGCTAGATAAAGGCGAGGTGTCAAGTCTGCCTTAAACCTAAAGTGTTTCTCCGCTTGACAAAGTTAATCACAACTAAAGTATATTTCCAAAGTATTACCTGTCTAATTAGAGTACAAATAATCTGAGGATCATAATAATTTCATTAAGCTTGGGTTGTAGCATCATCTTCACAGAGTTATTCTAACTACAGTGCATCCATGGCATTGGTATACACTGTGAGAGCAAAGTGTGACATGATGAGATTAAATCCTATCTTGAAAATAGTTAAGCACTCAAGAACAGTTCATGAAGAAAAACACAGTGATAAGCTAGGGTTTCATCTCAACCCTAGCCAAAGTAATTAAAACATCAAGGTAACAAATAAAATACAAATTAAACCTAATTGAAGCACTGGCTAGCCCAGGCATGCTCTCAAACATCCAATTACACCTTCTATTTATACATGCAAAAATCCCCCAAAATATCAAACCCTAATTCTCAAAAATCGAAATTAAAATTAAAATAAACTCTCACCATACTCTCTGATCGTCTCTCCTCTTGTCTAATCGCTTTGTAACTCCATGCTTCGACTGTAGTGATGAAAACCCTAGCTTTAGTTTTTCTCTAAGTTAGCTTCTAGGGTTGGAGAAGCTAAGAAAGAGAAAAACTAAATCTAGAGAGGGGTGCGGCTGTTGGGGTTGGTTGTTCTTTGTATCGGGGAGAGAGATGGTGGTGGAGAGGTGGTCTGATTTTTGTCAGGGAGAAGGAGGAGGTAGAGTATGGTCGAGCTCTGCAACAGAGAAGAAAGAGAAGGTGGAAGAAGGGAATAGGGTTTGGTCGGGGGTATAGGGTGTTGGTAGTTTTTTTGTGTGGCATGAATATCGGGGAAAGATGAGACTGGCCTAGCGAGCGTAGGATGAAGATAAGCGAGATCTGAATGGCTCAGGATATAGACATCTTAGGTGTTGAGCGGGAGCGGCGATCTTTGATGGAATGGTTGGAGCGAGCGTCGGATCTAGGGTAGATCGAATCTAACGGCTGGATGAGACGGACTCGGATCCGGGTCATGGCTAGCTCAAGCCCATGTCTTGTAAGTTGGGTTGCGACCGATGCACGCGCGGCTTTGGCTTTCTCGCTCCATAGATGCTCGACTCCAATTCTTCGCTCTTTTGGCTCATCGATTTCTCCGAGCTTTATTTATTACCTAAAAAACACAAAATTAATTAATACAAATATTTATTCTTGAAAACAAGGAAAACACAGAATCTGGGATAATATCTGATTTCTAAGCGCAAAAGATGAGTAAAATGCCAATAAAACGGTGTATAAATATGCACTATTTGGCACTCATCACATAAATTGACTGACATAGTTAACACCAAAGCAGATGTCGGGTCTAGTATGAGTGAGATACTGCAATCCTCCTACAATGGTTCTAAACTCAAGTGGATTCTCCAATAATGTACCATCATGTATAGAAGCTTTATGTGTCTTAGCTACTGGAGTGTCACAGGGTTTGCATTCTAACATGTTGGCCCTTTCCAAAAGTTACAAAGTATAATTCTTTTGGGTTAAAACTAAAGAACCTGAATGTCTAACAACTTCAATACCTAGAAAAAAATTCAGATTTCCCAAATCTTTCATAGTAAACTCAGTCTTGAGAGAAGCAATAAGTTTTTCCATCAAGCACTCAGAATTACCAGTTAAAATTATGTCATCCACATAAAGAAGTAAAACTAAGATATCTGAACTAGAATGAAGGACAAACATATAGTGATCATTCACATACTTAACAAAACCAGCAGACAACAAGAAAGTGCTAAACTTGGCAAACCATTGTTGGTGCTTGTTTTAAGCCATATAGACTTTTCTTTAGATGACACACATGATCAGGAAAATTTGGATCCACAAATCCTGGAGGTTGTTGCATGTAGACATTTTTATTTAACTCACCATATAGAAAATCATTTGACACATCTAATTGTTTGATGTGCCAAATGTAGGTGACAGCTAATGTAAGAACAATCCTGATTGTAGTGGATTTAACTACATGACTGAATGTCTATGTATAATCTATACCATCTAGCTGATTATACCCTTTTGCTACTAGCCTAGAATTAAATCTATCCAAAGTGCCATCTGCCTTTAGTTTAACTATATATACCCATTTACAACCCAGAATATTCATACCAGGTGTAGGCTTGACCAAATCCCATGTTACATTATTATCCAAAGCAGTTTTCTCTTCCTTCATAGAAACTAACCATTTTGGATTCTTAGCAGCTGATCTTTAAATGTTTTGGGCTCAGGGTTACTAGTAAGAAGAGAAGCAAAGGCAGAACATATTGGATGCATAACAGAAACATGAGCAATATGATCATGAAATTATTTTGGTTTTGAAATTCCATTGCTAGATCTAGTGACAATAGAATTAGAAGGAGATGAAATGAAAATGAGGTGCATTCTTCAAAAAGAGAAGAAGAAGAATCTGAAGATGAGAAATAAAAGTTTGACTCATAAAAAATAACATGATGAGAAATATGTGTTTTCCTAGAAATAGGATTGAAGCACTTATAGCCTTTATGAAGTAAGCTATAACCAATAAACACACATTTTGCAGATTTAGGTGATAGCTTATCTGCTCTAGAGTGACCTAAGAAAGGATAGCATACATAACCAAAAATTTTTAAGAGAGAATAATTTGGAACAGAATGAAACAAAACTTCAAAGGGACTTTTATAATTCAAGAGTTTAGTGGGAGTAATATTAATGAGATAAGAAGCAGTAGAAAAAGCATCAAACCAAAATTCTTTAGGACAAGAAGCTTTGAACAAAAGAGAATTGCCCATTTCAGTGATATGGCGATGTTTTCTTTCAGCAAGGCCATTTTGTTCAGGTGTCTTAGGACATGATATTCTAAGTTGAATTCCATGAGACACAAGAAAAGATTTAAAAGGACCATTCACTAACTCAGATGTACCATCAGTTTGAAAAGAAATAATGTTTGTGGAAAATAGATTCTCAATAAGATTTTTAAAATGAAAAAACATTGTACAGCATCAGACTTTTGTTGCATTGGATAGACCCAAGTAAATCTACTATAGTCATTAATGAATACAATGTAATACCTATATCCAAGCAAAGAAGAAATAGGGGAAAGTCCCCACACATCATAGTGAATAAGTGAAAGTGGAGTGAGCAATTGAGAGGTTGATGAAGAAAAAGATAGTCGTTTACTTTTTGAAAGTTGACATGATTTACACAAAGAGGACGAAGGAGATGAATTAGAATTGAATAATATGATGTGAATCATGCAAAATTTTAACAATGTGATGAGATGGATGACCTAATCTATTATGCCACATAGTAGGAGAAGCAGATAAAGTGGAGGTTAATGAATAATGAGGAGATGAAAATTTATGAAGATTTGAAATGGGATACAGATTATTGATCATAGAACCCTGAGCCAAAAGAGTATCATGTTTTATATCCCTAATTTCATAGCCATATGAGTAAAATTTGAAGTAACAATTGTTATCTCTAGTGAACCTAGCAACAGATAACAAATTATGTTTCATCATAGGAACATATAGAACATTCTTTAACATGAAAGAAGCAATTGGTGTAGATAAAGTCGAATTCCCAGTCAAGGACATTGATAAAGACTTACTATTGCCAACCAGAACTTTTTCCTTGCCAGCATAAGGAGAAGCATTTTGCATTAAGGTTTGATCTCTAGTCATATGTTTAGTAGCACCAGAATCAGATAGCCAAGTATAACCAGAAGCACCAGAACTTGAAGAATGATCACTCAGTGTAGGATTGTGCATTGTCACACTCGAAAAAGCTTGATCCATAGTAGCTATATTTGCAGAAGAATTCATATATTGAAAACCATCTTCTTCAGAAGCAATATGAGCAGAATGATTGTTGTTTTGCTTCTTATCTAGAGCATACCTATAATAACACCTATTTGCAAAATGACCAAGTTTTCTGCATATTTGACATTCAACTTTGGAAAAATCAATTTGAGTTCTTCGACCACCAAAATTTGGAGCAACACCCATGTTTGTAGGTCCACCAGAAGAGCCCCCAGACTAACCACCTTGTGAATGTGAATTTGAAGAAGAACCAGATTGAAAATGACTATTCACAAAATTACTGTGATTGAATTTCAGTTTGTTTTTATTACCACCATTAAAGTTATTGCCATTTCGACTATTAAAAGTTGAAGGATGTTGTGGATCAAAATTACTAGACATATCTTGTTCTTGATCAAGTATCCACTGCTCATGATTCAATAGACGAGGTTTTAGCTCAAATGTGAAAGGTGTTTCCCTATTGTTTGCAGAGATGACAAAATTGGCATATGGTCGTCCCAAACCATTTAGAACATACATAGTAAGATCTGGTTCACTGACTCTTTCACCAATTGCCGCAAGAGAATCAACCAGTGTTTTAATAGTTTGCAGGTAAACAAGAATTGAAAATTTTCATTTTCTAATGCTACTCAACTGATTACAAAGCATATTTCTACGAGCAGAAAATTGATTTCTTAAGCTCGTTTCTAAGTAAATCCATATTTCCCTAGCTGAAGAGAGACCAAGAATATCACCTGAGATAGTATTTGTAAATGTAGCCTTGAAACAACTTGCAACAAACCGATCAACCTTGCGCCAATATAGCCATCTAGGGTTGATAACAGCAGATCCATCAACAATTATTTCTCGAGCTGGTTCATGAATTTCACCATCAACATAACTAAACAAATCAACTGATATTAAGATAGTTTCGAATTGATCTCTCCAAATCAAGTAATTATCAGGACCTAGTTTAGCAGAAACAAAATTAGTAATATTAGTTAAAGGTAAAGTGAACTGGAGAAGGGGATCTGATTGAGTTGCAGCGGAAGGGTTTGATTACGTTCCCCATGGATTTTGAGTAAATTTTTTGATATTATTGTTGGTAACATTGTTGAGATTGTGTTGTCCCATACTTCGAGTAGTTGCCATTGAAGAATGAGATGAAGAAACAAAGAATGTTGATGAAGAAGAAAAACATATCTAAATCAAGAAAATCAAGAACTGAGATTGGGAAGAAAACTATTGTTTAATTGATGAAAAACAACACATGTATTGAATGGATGATAAATGTTGAATTGATTTAATGATGTTTAATTGATTTATGATGAAGAAAAAACGGATCGATCTTTGATATATGATACCATGCTAGAATTTGTATAAAAAAATGATATTCAATTATTGAAAGGTTTTCAGATAAACTGATACAAACTGTCTCAGACAGTATTAATATGAAAAAGAGAGAGAGACATTAGAGTTGGCACTAGCGCCACACATAACACTAACTCAATTGCATCGAACGTTACTTTGATAGCGTTTTGTTGGATTCCACCATAAGACTAGGGATGGCCATTTGCCCCACCCGAACCCATCCCCGTGGGTACCTGCTCCGTTTGGGTAGGGTTTTACCCGCACAAATGGGGATGGGGTCGGGTATGGGTAATACCCAAAACCTAAGCTACGGGGATGGGGTGGGAACGGGATTCAAGGTCCCCGCCCCGTAACTTTCATAATTTAGGGGTTTAGACTTTTATGCAACAATGTGTATAATTTTTATACTTCCACCACTTAGTCGAGCTTTCTTTCATATATCATATTCTTGATCGTTCTTGTACATTCATCACTTTCATTCTTTTGTTGTGATTAGACGCATTCTTTAAAAGTTAAAATAGAGAAAATGAAGCAGATAATGAAATGGTTTGCGTGGAAGAAGATAGGGAAAAAACAGAAAAACTAATAAGTCATTAACAAATTATTTTGTTCACTTTAAGATAAATTACTGAATTTAAGATTTCAGAATGCATTGTTCTTACGTTATTATTTTTGTTTGAATCATATTTAAGTTTTCATTATAATCAAATTTATGTATTAACTCGGTGTTTCACATCCATAATTATTTTTATTATTTTGATAGATAAAGAGTTTGGAACTAGATAGGCTGGTCCCCTCCTCTCACTTGGTTTCGCATAATAAAGCTTCTATCTTATTCCGTAGAAGGAAGCATTGGGGAAAAGCGTTTATTGACATACTTCCAAGGTTTAATGATAATATGGGCAACTAGAATGCAAACTCTTTGTTTTTCTTAGTCAGTTCTCACATGGAGATGAATGACTTACACAAGTTTAGAATATTTCAGAGTTGAGAGACCTGAGCTGAGAGTGACTTTTCATTTGTTTCTTACTTCTGGTGGGTTCACATCATTCACAGCCGAGAAGCATGAAAACAATGCCAAGAAATTGACCTAAATCACTGCCTGGCTAAGCAACTTGACAGATTTCACCAGCATTTTTCTGTTCTTGTAGAACATGGTTGCCTTGACGAGAAGTACGAAAGAGCTATAAGCATAGAAAGAACCAAAAAAAATAAAATAAATAATAATGATGATGATGACATGACTTACTTAATGCCCAACCGAGAAACCATTTTCATCAAGTAGATGATTAGGAATGCTTGTATCTGCTATGAAATTTCGATTCAATAGACCGTGCAACCATTCAACCACGTCCCAGTTATATACTGTCCACCACATCGCAAGAGGAAGCTTTTTCGGGTTCCCTTTCATTCTTCACCATTCCCATAGGCATAGAGTGCATTTTACATTTTCCTGAAACACCCAATTAAGACTGAAATTTGAAGGAAATAGTGCCAAATCTTTCTAGTTCCTGGCGATGCAGAAAAAGATGGGAGTTGGGCTCAGAAGTTTCTTGCGTATGATGCACATTTATAACTCATTTTCGAGTCTGATTGTGAGAATCTTGTTCGAGCTATCAATGGTCGAGGTCAAACTGTTGCTAGGCAATATAGAGGCATTATTTAAGACATTTTATTTTCTTCTAGGAAAATTAGATGATTGGAATTTTAAGCACATTGATAGACTTGCTAATAATTGTGCTGATATCTTAGCAAAATTTGGAATAAGTACTCGTAATACTCTAGAATGGCTTGATCATCATCCTGAAATGGTAGACCAAGCCATTTCTAAGGATATTCTCTTCATCAATATTTAATGAAGTCAGAGATTTCTACATCAAAAAAAACAAAAAAAAAATCAAAAGTTTGTTTATAAATTTTTTCCTCATTCTGATTTGATATTTTCCCCTAGTTATAAATTCATTAACAAATTGTTCTTCCAAATTCAACTAAAACCAAAAAGTAACTTGTGCATGCACAACAAGGAAGGTATGGTGTTCATGAGTAACTTATTAATAATGCTTGCTTATGCCATCTTTTATCTAGCCAGACAATTCTGTCCACCTCATTTTAAGTGGAAAAGTATCAGCTGATGCTATTCTTCCGATTGGGACTTGCTAATGTCCTCAACTACATTGATGGCACTTGCACGATATGTAGTTGTCTAACTCATCTCTCCATGCATTGTCCGTTTGAGTCTCCATGCATTGTCCGTTTGTGGACCAGCTTTGGGAAGCTCTCCCATTCAATTCTGCTTACGTATGAACACTTCACAATATTCTGCTCACTCCTAGAAAGAATAGATAAAACATTGATCGGGCTGAATCCTGTGCTATTCCAAATAATGCAGATGAAAGAAATAAGAGCATGTACAGAGTTCGTTTTGGTTCTAGCAGTGTAGGCCTAAATATATATGTCAGTACATCTCTTTTTCCTTTTCTTTTTTAGATCGAAAATGAAAAGTGCTTAAGTTAATAATTCATTAAAGCTAAACTAAATATAGATATGGCTCTGGCTCTGGCTCGAGTGTGTGTGTGTGAGAGAGAGAGGTTGTTGAATGTGGGAGAGGGGCTTTCAATACAGTGGAGACCAAATATAGAAAATGAGCTTTTGGTATAGTGGAGGCTAAATATAGAAGAGATGTTGGTTTCTTACAATAAGACGAAAATACCCCTACATTATTCCTCGTATTAGGCGAATCAAATGACTGAATTTCGTAATTCACTTTATTAGGACTTGTCTTTTGTACAATAATACTTCACTCACCAACTTTGTTGGTTCCTCACACTTTCTACTACTTGTATCCGCACGTGCAAGAGAAAGCTAGAATCAGCAGATAGCAAGGGATTTACTCATCGTCTTATACGGTGTATTATTGGGGTGGCCCCCACATAGACCCCTCTCTTCCTCGCTCTTACCCTATCACATGGGAGCCCATATATATGGCCCCTTCCACTTTTTTGTTTCATTTCATCGAGTTATGTAAATTTCACACTGACTGCTCTACTCAACTCTTGTTCATAATGAAAACTCTCAAGAGTATCTTCTTCCTGATTGTTATACTATTTCTTTTCTCCGAGGCAACTTCACGGAGAATTGCGGATCCCCCGGTCGGTCATAACGGCAATGAATCATCATCAAGTAAACAAGCAAAGGAAGGACTAGGAATAGGTATACTAGTAGGTGCTTTCAGCATTTTGATCATTTATATCATATACCTTAAGGGCTGGTTACTTACTCTGGACAGATGGTGTAGGCGAAAAAATCAGAAATTATCCGTGAAGGTAATATTTGTTAGTGTAGAAATTTTTGGGAATTTTTTTTAGGGAAGTGAAGCAAATTTTGTGAATGTAAATTTTTGCTACAAACAAACTGTACAGGTTGCTGATGGTTTTTCTTTTTTTTTGTGTTTCTAGGTCAAGTTAGGTAAAACTGGCGCTTGGAAGACTATTGATCTCTCGGATTTCAACAATCACAGAGACTTGGTATCGTCTTTGGGTAAAACATTTCAACTCGAGGAGAAAAGATTAGTCGGAGAAGATTCTGATCTCAGAGTTGTTTTGCAAGACGCAGATCCAGGATTTACGGCCATTGAAGGTTACGACTGGAGTGATTTCTCTTTTATAGCCAAGCATCTTCTTATTCTCACAGAAGAAGAAATTCTCCAGTAGTACCTATTAGACACTGCATTTTCTTCCATGTAAATTCAGCATGAATATATTCCTGTAGATTATTTGTTAATTTTTCTTCTTGTTTATGCTTAAGATATTCCTGCTAATGGGGATGTCTTTAAAATCAGTAAACACGGAAGTCATTTTACATATTGAGATCTTACATGAATTATTTGTTACTTGTTAAAAAAATTTCTGAGAGAGACTTGCAGTAAACAAACTCCCATGGAACTGGCAACCGAACTATCACGGTATACAAATTTTTACACCTTCAGGAAATGAAACGGTCATAATGGGAACTAATGTAACCACCACCATAGCCATTTACAAACATAAACAGCACCGGTGGATTCAATTATTTCAACAGTGGCAGATAAACAGCACTCGTGGATTCAATTCGGCTCCATGGATTATTTCAACAATGGCAGCTGAAAATATCTATTTACATTGCTTTTAGTTCGCCTTCTGAAATTCAGGAAGCAATGTAAAACAGAAGAACAAACTTTGCATTATTTTAGAGCCCAAACTGTTAAAAACTTAAAACCATCAGAAATGGTTTCGTTCAGAATTTCGCAAGTCCAACACAAGTTACACAACCCTGCAGTTTTCGTTAGTCAGTAAGGTTCAATTACCCAAATTGCTCGCTGTGCAAATGAATGGATCAAATCTTACATGACCTGAATAAACTGCAAACTTGAGTCTGTCACACAGTGGTCATACGAATGAGGCCATCAATGAGGGTTTTAGAACCTGTTAACCGTCTAGTATGCTGCTACATTTGGGGGTTACCTTTTCAGATGGATCATTTTGCCCAACATTTTACTAATTATCATACCAAACTGCGCTTTTCTTACCATGCTAATGAACCCAAACTTGGATTATTCAACAGCTTTTTCTTATACCGCCTATTTCTGAGCATTGCCTGTCTATGTGTCTTCTGCACGGGAGTTGAACCTCTCTAGCCTATAATTTGAGAGTTCAACCCTGGCCAACTGGGCTTTTGCCAGTTGGTTCTGGCTAAGAAAGTTGCTATTGCAATTTGCAGGGTATATATATAGTTGTCCTAGTTTTTTGGTTCATAGACTATTTAAAGTGATAGTAAATTTTGCCAGGCCATTCCACTTCCACCGACTATATCAGAAAGGGGAATAAGAGTTCCACTACACGTGTAGTGGATAGCTTTTCTACCGAGTTGAACCCCAGAACGCAACCGTTACATGGCATTGGCAATCAAACACTTAATCGTGCCTTACAACTTGCAAGATGTCCCCCTCAAGATGTTCCAACTGTACTTCTTTTTTCTTTCCTTTTTTTTTGTAATCGAGGGGATGAGTTTCAGGAGTGGCATAGTCTTTTTTCCACATCTTAATCATCTAGTTTTAGGGGATGAGTCTCTTAATCATCTAATGAGATGAGGTGATCCAACTTTAGATATGGAAGCTGATGAAGCGGATGATTCCGGATCACGGACTTCTTCGTGATGGACGCATGGAGTTCACTGATAAGTATGACCAATATAAGAGGACCCTTGCGGAGGATCTTATTTGTGCAACAGAGAAGTCCAAATGCACGATTTCACCACTTCCAAGGACCGCCCCCCAGACACTCTGCTGGGAACTCGATCATTTTTCCCAGTCATTAGGGATAAAGGGGTTCATCCTAGTAGATCTTCACCATCTCGAATTTCTTTTGGATCTGGAGGGGCTCCTGGTGCTGCAGAGTCATCCAGTACAGCTACTTTACGTACACACCTATCCCCACGTACGTATGGTTTAGCTGGGAAGACATGAAGATGCACCACAGCATCAGTATCCATCTCTTCTTACTCAAACAATCCAAGATATTACAATAAGAATGATTTACTGGGTCATACTATCATTAGCAAAGAAATTTAAAGAAGACAATGGCACAAAATCTGTACAGTGCTGCTAAGAAAATAACATTATGCCAACCATATCAACTCAAGTAACCTAACAAAGAAGCACTAGTATCACCCAATACCCCAGGTTTGCAATGCTTAGCGCATTTACCAGAAGGCTCCTCATTTGTGTATTTCTCCACATACTTAATTCTCTGTTCAGTAGACCAGTGTGGCCATGTTGTTATTCACAAGTCTGAACAATCATACACTTTCTACATGCTACATAAACATAAGATGGATCCTATGATCAAACATCATTATGCCAATTGCCATGAAAACGGAGAATATTTTATCCGCTGTGTACAGAAGTAAATCGGATGCAGCATCCATATAGGTATTGAAGGAAAGAATGTGAAAATAATAGAGAATCAGAGATCACATAATTGAATGAATACTTGCCTCAATACAGGTAATTTTGAGTACATTTTTCAGTTGTTGTGCCAAAGACCCTCTAAAAACACCCATGGAGAAGAGACTTGCAAACCAACACCTTGCCCCCATGTTAGAAGGGGCTTGTGGGTTCCAAGTTATCCTTAGTAACTGCATAAAACTATACTAGGCAATAAAGGGCCCATGTTTGGCTAAAATTTAGAAAAACTGATAGACAAGAATACCTGCATGCAGATTAAGAGAGTATGTAAACATGAATCAAACAGAAAGAAAATAATCAAGTCCAAATAACGGTAGATATGCATGATTGTCATATAACGTGCAATTTATCAAAAATGAGAGAGAGGATTACATACCCCTTATGTCCCACTCAAACGCCCCTTCTCCATAGACCCCAGAGAGTTCAAAAACAATTGCTACCAATGAACAAATTGTCTGCAATAACATCTGACCAAGTGACAATTATTCTCATCTGCAAGCCTAATGCACAAAAAGTTGCAATGCAGATAGCTTCAGTGCATCAACATTCAGCAAGAAAGAATGTACATGCTGAACAATGCTGATTTTTACAGCATTATAAATATCAGGACCAAGAAACCACCTGCTTGAAAAGCAAATTGGTAGAAATTGGTGCCTAACAACTCCATCTTCATATGCTACCTCGAGACATGCTGGAAGTGATTGGCCACGTGTTTCCCAAAATGGAATTTTGAATGAAATCCTAACATGTCTACCATTCAAACATAGTGCCTTAGGTTCTATTCCATATTGAATTCTCATAAGCTCAAAATACTCATGGCCCTTTTCAGTCATCCCACCATGACTACAAGCAACTAGTACTCCGATATATGTGATCTCATCTGGCTGAGTTTTTCTCTTTGCATCTCTACAAACAAATCGATTGAATCCTTCGCAAAAGTATGAATAGCTAATCCCCCAATAATTGAATTCCACGTCTATGAATCTTTCCCTCATCCCCCTAAACACTTTATTGGCTTTCACAATGTACCCACACTTAACATACATATCAACAAGCGCATTCCCTAAAAGAACACTCAAATTTCTGGAACCCATCTCCATTATAAAGTGATGAATCCTCTCCCCAGTATCCAGACTACTAGAATCTGTACAATCAGATAACAAACTCAGCTCATCCGGCTGTTCTACTGCAATTCTCATCTCCTCAAACATCTCGGAAGCTTTTTCATAAGGCTTAGCAAGAACATAGCCTGCAATCTTGTTGGAGGACTTCATCCAAGAGTTTTCTTGCACTCTCCATATTCCCACACTTAACATAGCCTGTAATTCACCTCTTTTCGCATATCCAGCTGTTAAAGCCAAATGGGCAACAAGCCAACAACATCCCTATTCTCTGATCCCTCAAAAAGGACTCTTGACATCTTCAGATCCCCACGTTTTGCATTAAGATGAATCGAAGTATTTCTCACAAAAATATCTGATTCCAAACAGATTTTTACAACTTTACCATGGATCCAAGAAAGTTTTTTGCAAGCTTTAAGAACAAAAGGGCAAGTATAACTATCTGGTTGAATGTCTTTTTTAATCACTGTGTATAAAGAGACATGGAGCTTAAGGTTTAGAACTCTGAGCTGAACCTCTAATCATAGGATTCCATATGATCAAACAGCTTATGAGCATAATCCATGGTTCCTGTTAAACCAATAGAGCATGTATAAATTATAACTCTCTTAAAGAAGATGGGTTTAAATTGAAACCCTTGATCATCATAACCTTGGATTGGTTTTAATTTTCTGAAACTTGTACTTGCCATATATTCGAACGTTGGATATGGTTGGAACTGCTGACTCTTTTCCAAGTTGTAATAAAGAAAATAAATAAACCTCATCATGTGGGTACAAAAATATAGTACTAATGTTCAGCTTACGCTTGTGCTTTTGTGCATGAAGGCTTTTTGGCATTTGGGCCTATCAATTACTAGTACTGTGGGTTTTCTCTTATTTTTTTTTTACATAGAGAAAGAAAAATAAAATCACATCCAATGGATGTGGTATTTCGGATGGGCTTCCTAGCCAATTTTGTTGGAAATCTTTATCACCAAAAAAGCAACCAAAAAGTAGATTTTTTCTCTACAAACAATGGCGATATAATCCAATGGATTTGTTTTTGTTAAAATTTATAGTAAAGAAAATAAAGCTAACACAAATGAATAAAATCCACATTCTATATAAAATGCAATGTACTATATAAATGCCCTTGATTTAATTAATAGTAGATCATGGATGTAATGTGATTGGTTGGCGGATTTTCATCGGGCCCAATCCGTTATCCGTTGGATTTCAAAAATTCCATCCACATCCAACTCATTAACGAACGGTCCGGACATCCATCCGCAAATGAACGGTTGGTCCCGGTTAAATCCGCGGATTACGGGCCAAATGCTCAGCCCTATTAGGAAGGTTGGCCTTGTAGTTGCAGTATAAGTAGCATTGTGTTATGGGTGCATATTTAAGGAGACCCACCACCTCTGTTTGTTTATGATTTTCCCCTTACTATAATTATTAGTTTTTTTGGTCAAATATCTCCAAATCCAACGCAACTCTTCAATCAAATATCTCCAAACCCTACACAAATAAACAAGAAAAATAGTAGTATAAACTAAACGAGCAAAAGAAAAATTACTAAATTGATGAAGTATAAGCAGAAGGGATGCGAGTCTTTAATGCTGGAAGTTAAGCACATTTTTTCTGATATTGAATCTTTATTTCAGAACGAATACACTACACCAAATTTCCGGATTCGTAACAGGCATTCGTAACGGCTATGTGGCCGTTACAAAATTGCCGTTACAAATGGCCGTTACAAAATATTCGTAACAGGCAAGGGCCGTTACTAATTTTAAAAAAATTCGTAACAGAGTGAAGCCGTTACGAATTTTTTTATAAGCGTGCGAGTCACACGCTTGGTCACACTTGGGTCGTAACACCTGTTGAATATGCGTGTGCCATTCACATGTGTGGTAATATGTTTCCACCCCCTATGAGTTATACCAGAGGATATTTCCTCCCATGCGTGTGCGATTCACATGCATGCTTATGAGTTTATCTTAGATGTCGAGATGAGTTATCACTTTCTTTTTTTTTTTTTCTCTCTTCTTACTCCGCTCCCGCTCCCGCTCTCTCCTCTCCTCTCAGGCGTTGAAACTAGGGTTTCATCTCAGAAGTCTTATTATCCGAGAAACCATCACAAAAATATTTTCAATAGCCTTCAATAATCAATCTGTGTAAGTATTAATCATTATAGGTTTCGATTTTTAGGGTTTCATCGTTTTTTCAATCGATCTGTTTTTTAAGGGTTCATTTCATCTATTTTTTTGGGGATTCATTTCAATCGATCTGTTTCATCTTAGTTTCGTTTTGTTAATCTTCTTCATATAAATCGATTCGATTTATTTTTCTAATTTTACGTTAGGGTTTGAAGAAATTTGAAGACTTGAAGAACTCTGAAGAAATTTGAAGACTTAGAAGGTATAAAGTTTCTAAAACTTGAACTACTTTTAGGGTTTTATGTTAATTTGTATTTTAGGGATCAGAATGTTTACATCTATTTCAAGTTGGCAATGCTCAGTCACTATTTGATAAAATGGCTTAAAGAACTGCAAAGACTTGAAACTGACTACAGTTTGAATATTTTGAAGAGGTTTTGAATCTTGTGATAATCGGATTTTGTTTATATATGGTTCTAGAGTATTGGGTCCTCATTATAATTGCTTCATTTATATAGACTGTTAGAGTCTTTAACTCTAATACTTCCTGTTCGACTGTTTGAATCTACCTGTACAGCTTGTTGAATGATTTTACGAACCCTATTACTCTTGAATCTTGTCAATCCCTGGTTAGGAAGGATTTGGGTTTATCTTTTGAAATTGTTTACTGTGATGTCATTAGACTAGAAATAGTTAGGGGCTGGTTTTATGAATCTTTGAACCATGAAATTTGGGTTCTAGGAGGAGGTTGTTGGATTGAATTAAACAACATCTTTTTTTTGAAGTATCTTGTGTTGTCCTGTGAATTTTGGCCTGATCCTAAACATTTTAGAAAAAGACCGGAATTGAGTGTTCTTCTCTCAAATTTCAGTCCTATGAAAGACAAATCAAATGTGTTAATATGTGTTGTGACCTGAGCTACTTGATGTAAGAGATGCTTCTATTTTCGCAATATTTTTAGTGATCGATGACGTTTCTAAGGGAAATGATGGAAACTGCTCCTTGGTGGGTAGCGTTGTACTAAATTTTTAACTTAAGATAGATCACATGTGTGCATGCTTATCGCTACGTTGTTATGAACTGGATTTGATGATGGTGAAAATGCTATTGAAATATGTTGAAGTAAAGTCTGTTCAGTTTCTTACTTTCATTTCGGATTTTAGTTTGTACTTGAAGCCCTCTATCATTAAGTCTATAAAATGCTTCCGTACTTAGGGTTTTATTTTTCTGGACTTACAATTTTATGGTGTTTTTATGAAAGATAGGTTATGGTTAATTTTTCAGATTTCAATGTATAAAATAACCATGAATTTCACCTTTAAGATGCATTATATGCAAGGGTATTTCTTTGAATTAGTATTCTATTGTATATGAAAAGGGCTGTTGAATTTGGGGGCTTGGATGCTATGGAACATGTATATAGAGTAGAGTTGATGCTAAGCTTAGACGCCCGCATCAAGAGTTTAGGGAAAACCGTAAACATTACATTTGGAGGGAGGCTTAATGAGATGAGATGATTGGGGTTAGGAGGGAGATTTGACGGGGATGGGATGATTGGGGCAAGTCATGAGAGTTTTGGCTTCAAACAAGTATCTTGTATCGGCATAGGCCACGTTTTGAGTTTCAGTACTAGCAATTGTAGGCCTTTGTTAACAGGGATGGTCATTTTACGCCAAGTAGATATTTGATATACCAAAAAAGGGATCAATTTCTTTTAAAATCAAACACAAACTAGGGAAACTTTAAGAATGTGAAGTTTAATGTAGTCTGTGACTTGTTGGATCAACGGTTGAATGGATTTTTGGTGGGAGATGTCACTATGGAAAGAATTAATGTTTAGATGTATGTCTTATCCGGTTTCTAAAGCTTTTGCCTGTTGATGATTGTATGCGGGTCAAGAGCATTTGTGAGATTTAATGTCATCAACACTTATTGGTGCTGCAGAGGAGGGACGTCCGCTATTTCTTTAATGACTTCTTCTCCTTCTTTAGAGATCTCTGGATTCGAGAGCGTAACTACATGGGGTTATCCGATTTGTTCTTCCGTTGACAACTCAAACATTTCTAGCTTGTCTGAAGAAAATAAAAGTACTTTCAATCTAAGTTCCACCGAATTAAGGCTCGGTCTTCCCGGGTTCCCGATCTCGAGAACGTAGTCAAGAGCTTTCTTTGCTTGAGTTCGGGTAGACTTGATGAGAAGCCTTTGTTTCCCTTCTTTGCCTATGAAGGATTCTACTTACTTGTCATCGCAAAAGGCCGTGGTCTCTCGGCAACAAGAGAGGGTTTTCGACGCCATGGATGGGTTTTCGAGGTAAAAAGCACGGTGTACAATGAAGGAAATTGGATATTTCTGCATCGTGGTCCGACTCAAATCTGCTCAATCGTAGCACAAGGAAAACTACATGTTAGCTCGGGTGAAAGTCTGTTGCTCGAAAGAGCGCTCTGGAGTCGAGAATGCCACCGTGAAAGAGATTACACATCCCAAGGTATCCAAAGTGATGTCAACCGTAACCAAATTTCTCCCGGCTAATAACACTAGTAATCAACTTTCGCTGCCAAGTAAGTTTAAGTTACAACAAAAGGGAGTTTTAGATAAGTGTATTTGGTTTACCATGAAGCTAGTTCTTGACCTTCCTCACATGACGGGGCACGGGTTGTCGGTTGGCCGCCAATAAGGTCATTCCGAAAAAATACATTGGCGACTACCACAAAGACCGGAGGAAGTAGATGGAAAACTCCGGTCCCGGTGCTTTGTATGTCAAGGTCGGCATGGATGGCGCCCCTTATTTACGAAAGGTGGACTTGAATACTTACTTTTGTGACTATCAGGAGCTATCTTTGTCTCTTGAAAAGATGTTCAGCTGCTTTATTATTGGTAAAAGAACCTTAACCAAGTATTCAATTTTGGCTGAACTTTAAAACGCCTTTGTTAGCATGGATTAGTGATTTCTTTGTATGCCACAGTCCATGTGGGCCACATGGAGCTCCCCGGGAGAGAAAGCAAGCATAGGGATCTTCTACATGGATCAGAATATGTTCTCGCATATGAGGATAAGGATGGTGATTGGTTGCAAGTGGGAGATGTGCCTTGGGAGTAAGTCTCTGTTTTGTGTTTGCTGCTTCTTATGTTTCCTTTAGTTTTAATCTGAAAGGGGTGTCATGAATCCAATGTGTGCATAGGAAAGAATTTTCGCCCCATAAAAGGGTTTACTGGCACTTGTATACTTGATTGATTTCCTGTTTCTTACAATTGTACTCAGTTATGGTGAGACAACTAATGGACTTTGGTTTGCTGTAGGACCAAAGATAGTGCCAACTTATGAAGCTTCATCTTACCTAATTGCAGTTAACCAGTTAAGTATCTTTTTCTTTCTTAATTTCATATTCTATACTGCCAGAATATAAATGAATGAGAAGTATCTTAACAGTTGCACTCTGCAACTGCAGGTAATTTACCAGGAATGTGGTGAATCTTATGACATGGGGGCCGAGATATTAATTCTCTGTAAAATGTGTAAACCTCCTGCCAAACACTGGTATGTTGATCCAAGAACCATTCGTTTCATGGTTTCCGTTGTCTTTTCATACTAACGCCGCACTTGAATTTTGTTGCCGGGAATATCGTGTTGCAATTGTCTATCTTTGACTTACTTGAGGCTACCTACAGCAGTTAGAGTATACGAGTGCTATTTACTTGTCATAATAATGCTGCCTGTTGTATTTTGCAGGATTGCCTACATGAGTTTTCTGATGCCCAAGCTTTCAACAAAGCAAGCCTGCAAAGGATATAATGTACTAGTTGTTGTTATTTGAATGATGCTCTATTTCATCAGAAAGGGTGGAGAACAAAGGAGCTTCAAGATTTGTAAGTTACTATTTGTTCCCTTAGAAGTTTGGAACCTTCCATGTATTCCTTTAGAAATTTGATACTTAACAAAAAAAAAAAAAATTTGGTACTTAAAGAAATTTCAGTTCTTTTGTTATATGAACCTGAGATAAATTGAATGAATGTGATTGTGAATTGAATGAATGTTCTTTTGCATAGATTGAAGAAATTGTTGTTGAGTGTGGTTATGAATGTATTGAATTTAGAATTCCGTCTTATTTCCGGCAGAAAAATTACTGCCGGTCAGCCTTGACCTGGTCAAAATTGGTCAATATTGACCAATTTGGACCAGGTCAAGCTTGACCGGCAGTAATTTTTTTGATGTTACAAAAAATTAAATAGCGGCTCTAAGTCACACTATCTGCCACGTAGTAACGGCTCTAAGCTGTTACAATCTGCCACGTAGTAACGGTTAGCTAACGTTACGACGGCTTTGTTACAAAAAAAATTCGTAACGGCCCGCAGCTGTTACTACGTGGCAAAATCGTAACGGCTCGTAGCTGTTACAAGGGCCGTTACAACCAAAATTCGTAACGGCTACAAAGCCGTTACAAAAAAAATGTAACACCCTCTTTTGCAACATGCGAGAGCCGTTACAACCCATTTTAGTAACGGCTTGGTTCTGTTTCTAATCCCAGAATTTGGTGTAGTGCAAGTATTCTCACACGTAAATCAGGTTCAAGGACTAGTCTCTGTAAACTTTCAAATTGTGAGAGATATATATATAACTCTAGATATTATTCCTTGATTGAGATTCATTAAGTTGAACTCTCGGAATTGTGTTAAGTTTGTCCATACAGATTGCCTAAGAAAAAGCTAGTGGTGTATTTTGGTACCCCGCGTTTTCAGTTTTTCCTCGGGCCGATTAATCGGTCGCTTACTTATTGTATTCAGGTATGGATCTTAAAAAAACATATATTCTATCACATTGACCTGAGATCTTTTCTGGTGCCGTAAAAATGGAAGAAATCACCATTGAATATTCTGATGAGAAAGGTAAGTAAGTTCATCTAGTTTATTAGGAAAATATCTCTTTAATATTCTTCTGAGTTATTGATAATGCATTAAACACTATGTTAGAATATGTAGATCGTGATTAAACGCAATCTAGATATAAATTGTTTTTAATAACAATTTACTATAGAAATTGTTTATGATTTGGTCCTATTTTGTGTCCGTAAAACTAATTTGTGACGGAATATTATACATCTTTTTTTCTAATAACGTTGGTACAAGTTAAAACTATGGCTCTAAATAATCTTGAAAATAAAAATCTAGAGGAGATTAATGTAATTTTGTCTTGTCCTTTTTCTTATAGTAGATTCTATTGTGGTTTTGATTTTGCGACCATTGTACCTTTATTAAATAGATCATGATTCATAATTTGTTATGTTTTTTTTCCAGGAAAACTTGGACCACAATGTGAATGGAAATAATGAAACAGTTGATGTTAGAGTTGATATAAGTACACTAGAGAAAGGAATGATTTTTGATGATGATGAAGAAATACTCAACTTTTACAAACAATATGGTAGAAAAAAAGGATTTCATGTGCACAAAAAATCAAGAAACAAAGATGACAATGGGAAATCAAGAAGTATGTCTTTTGGTTGTGCAAGCATAAAAGATAATCTCAGAATATTGTTAAACCAAGGGGGACTATGGAAACAGGATGTGGCGCTTATGTTACAACGATATTACGACAATATGATAAAAAAAATGGACCATTTCAGTAGTAAAGCTTGAGCATAACATGATTGTCATCCAGAAGAAGCTCTTTTTTATAAGTGTTTTCGTAAAGCCAGTGGATCTTTAAGAAGAGAAATAGATCTCCATGATTGAGATAGGGTACCAATTTCCAAGAAATTTAACAAATCAGTTATTGGATAGGGTTCGTACAAGGATACACTGAAAAAGATTTTCAAAATGCAGTCGCTGAAGTAAGATGTCTAAGACTTGGTGGGGGAGATGCATCAGCAGTTCATAAATATTTTGGGAAGATGAGTAAAGAAAACTCAGGGTTTTATTTTCAAGTTGATTTGGACGATGAAAACCACTTGAAGAATATTTTTTGGGAAGATAGTATGAGTAGAGAGGCTTATAAAGAATTCGGTGATGTTGTTAGATTTGAAACTACGTATTTGGTAAATAAATATGATATGCCATTTGCTCCGTTTGTTGGGATTAATCACCATGGACAAACAATTTTACTTGAGTGTGGGTTTGTTTCGAGTGAAGATACAAAAATTTGTATGGTTGTTTATGCATGGTTGGATTATATGTCGGGGAATGCTCCAAATGCAATAATAACGGACCAATCAAGGGCGATGCAAAATTCCATAGAGACAACATTTCCTCAAGCTAGACATTATTGGTGTTTGTGGCATATGATAAGAAACTTCCGCAAAAAATTTGGAGCTTATGACAAATATTTGGATATTACTTTTGACATGAAAGTTGTGGTGTAAGATTCGCAATATTCGGTTAGTTTGAACATATGTGGGACTGGATGTTGTAGAATATGGATTGAAAAACAACAAATGGTTAAATTATTTGTTCGAGGAAAGGATTCCTTGGGTTTCATGTTACCTTAGCTCAAAAACTCATTTTTGGCAGGGATGTCGACTACTTAATTAAAGAAGTGAAGGAATAAATGCATTTTTTGATTTGTATATAAATGCAAGAACTACACCTACATAGTTTATGGAGCAGTACGACTTTACATTGGGGAAGAAGGCGAAAAAGGAAAATCAAGCGGATGCGAAAATTATTCCCTTAATAATTTCAAGAATTTCAAGAATACAAAAAAGATACACTAACTCTAACTCTAAATACAAAAAAGATACTTACTCCATGGAGAAACAAATACAAAAAAAATACTTACTCTAAATTTCAAGAATTTCAAGTTGAATTAGTATCAAAATAAAAATAAAAATAGTATCAATGTTGTATTGTAACTTCTCTAATATTGGAAAAAAGAACACCTACCTATACGACCTCTACATCAAAGAATACGTATATATTGAGGATGTTGTTCATAGTTTTCATAAAATTATGACTTTTTATGTAGCATATAATGAAGAAAAGTGGGATGTCCATTGTTCTTGTCAGAAGTATGCATTCATAGGAATTCAATACATACATGCTTTAAGTATTTTGTGTTATAACAATGTAAGAAAACTCTCAGATGAGTATATCTTGATATGGTGGTGGAAAGATGTGATAAGAGCCCATAAAAAGGTTAAAGTGGGTTTTAGTTGTTGGACTAACGATGTACAAACTAAGAGATATCATGATTTATGCACTAAATTTGGTAAGCTTGTTGTTTTTATAATAGGAGATGAGACTTAATATCGTCATTTCTGGTTGGATTGTAAGAAAAAACAAGTGCAACTGACAATTATTAAAAATAAAGATAGCCAAAAGCTTAAGGTGAAATAAGTTGTAGAGAATGAAGATTGTTAGAGCTTGCACGGTTAAACCCACTAGCGTTGGTATGTCAAGTTAGTTGTCAATTTTAGTTTCCAAAATGCATTCTTGATTTAGTATACTAAAGATAGTTTCGGATTAGATTAAGTCTAAGAAGTAGAATCGAAGCTATCCTTGAAGGATGAAGTTTTAAGACTACAAGAAGACATCAATAAGGACTTCATCAACAAAGTTATGCGGTAATTGATTTCGTTTGGATTCTTGTTCAATTTTACTTTTCTAATCTATCCAAACATATGCTCACTCTATGGAACAATTCCTATGACGGTAAATGTACATTTATGTATGTATACTCGAGGTTATTTGAGCCACGACTTTTGTGACAACAACCTTTATCCATGGAAAGGTTCTCATGTTATAGTGAATGAGCTTACGTATTCAACAAGCCAAGAATCACTCAATTCCAAGTTACAACGATGAAGTTATGAGTGATTTATTAAAGTAACAATTATAAGTGTTGATGTAATTGTTATAGTTCATTAGTAGGAAACAATCCACGAACTGTTTGTAACGGTTCACGGACTTGAGCCCAATTACGTGACTAGAAGCTATTTTTGGTCAAGTTTTTGATGTTTCCTTATCTAGGCAAGATAGCTATTACTCCAAACATATTTGATTACCATACTAAAGTGTTTGTGATTCCTTCCTAAGATAAATTGTGATTTATTTAAATAAATACAATATTGTACTATTCTTAGTACAAATTAGGAACAAGATACGGAAAAGATAAGTGAATCAGAGATAGGCAAGGAAGAATGGACGAATTAAGGGAGAAAATTAGACGAATTAGGAAGAAGATGAAGATGAAAACTGGTTCAGGTGAACGCAGCCAAAGAAGATATTCATTTACTCATTGATTATTCTACTCTCTCTCTATTACAGAATAAATACACCCAATCAGGTGCCCTAACATCTACCACTCTCAGAGACACACACGCGGCAACATCTGCCTGGCTCCTAACACTCTCAGTGGACCAATGACGAGTTATTATATAGGCACCCAGAATAACACTCAGAGCACTCTAGGTACATAACATTACTCTCCCCTTAGAAAGTATCCATGTCCTCAAGGATGAAGTTTGGATAGTGAGCTTGAAATCTGCAACTTGTCCTCCCAAGTGGCATCCTCAGGAGCAGAGTTAGTCCATTGGATGAGTAGTTGTGTATATTCCTTCATTCTTGTTGTGAGTGATCTAGTAGCTAGAACCTTTTCAGGAACCATAATGATCTCTCCAGCATGATCAACTATAGGAAATACTGGTGATGGTATATGAGCCTAACCAATTTGCTTCTTCAGCTGATAAACATGGAATACAGGGTGTATTCTAGCACTGGATGGTAACTCTAACTTATAGGCTAGGGACCCAATTTTCTGCAAAATGGTGACGGGACCATAGTACTTAGCTGATAACTTGAAGTTCTTGCGCAAGGAGACTGAAGCTTTTTTGTATGGCCGTAGCTTTAAGTAAACTCTATCTCCCACTTCAAAGGACCTGTCAGTCCTATTCTTGTCAGCAAAGAACTTCATTCTCTCTTGGGCTTTGTGGAGACTCTCCTTAAGTAAGTCCATCATAGCATCTCTTTGCTTTAAATACTTTTCCACTGCTGCAATAGAAGTAACTGCCGTGGTTGGGAAAGCCATATGGGGAGGATTGTAGCCATATAGGGCCTTGAATAGAGTCATTTTTAGGCTTGTGTGATAGCTGGTATTGTACCACTCACTCTGCTAGTGCAAGTCACTTAAACCATTTTCTAGGTTGATGCCCTGTAACACATCTTAAATAATTCTCAAGACATGCACTCACCCTTTCGATTCACTGCCCATCAGTTTGGGGGTGATAAGATGTGCTTAAATTCAAACTTGTACCCAGAGCTTTAAAGAGATCTTGCCAAAAATTGTTGGTAAACACCTTGTCCCTGTCTGATACAATGGAAGAAGGAAGCCAATGAAGCTTGAAAACTTGATTCAAATAAGCCTTAGCCACTGCAGCTGCTATTAAAGGGTGTTGCAGCCCTATAAAATGGATATACTTAGTTAATATATCCACCACTATCGGTATGACAGTTCTTCCTTCACTCATTGGAAGCCCTTCAATGAAATCCATAGTAGTGTGTTTCCATGCTTGGTCTATAATTGGTAAGGGGTGAAGGAGACCTCTAGGAAATAGATGATTTCCCTTGTTTCTTTGACATACATCACAAGAGGAAACATAAGAAAGCACATCCTTCTTCATACCAGGCCAATAGAAGTAGCTCTTAGCTCTCATGTAAGTGGCCTGAATTTCTGAGTGACCCCCTATAGCTGAAGCATGAATTGACTCCAAAATGGTAGCTCTGCTGTTGTTGTTGTCACCCACATACAATATGTTCTTGTACCTCGACTTCATCGGTATAAGTGTAGTGCTCCATAGATGTAGGGGATAACATCAATCTAGAAATTAGTTGTTTTGCCTTAGCATCTTGAGTGTAGCTGCTAACTAATTCTTGAGTCCAGTTAGGTCTTGACAATACCATTATTGGTAGGCTGTTAAGAGTGTTTTGCCTACGGTTAATTGCAAGTGCACAGTGCCTATTGGAGGCAGGGGCAAGTACAGGTCGATCCTCAGGGAGATGGAGTGTATGTTGTTGATTCTAATGGTTTCACTAATTGATTTTCTAGAGAAATAATACAAATGTGAGCTGTTGGGTGTCGATACGACTAGTTGGAGTTACTGTGACTCTATTCTAAGGCAACAAATGAACAAGATGTGTTGTAAGCAAATGGGTGAGAACACTAGGGTAATTGAATTCACCTCCTAATCCTATACTAAGGTAACACAATTCAAGTTATACTCTTACACTCCCCTTGAAGGATTCAGGTGGAAATTATGCCAATTGAATTCACTAATTCTCCCCTAGTATTGGTTGTCTTCTTACAGTACAACCAATCACATGATAATTTGCTCATCAATTGGATAATAATCCTAATACAATACACACAGTAAGAACATGAATTGAACATGAATTAACTCATTATAAGATTAAGGGTTTATTCTACACCATAGTTAATTAACTTAGAACATCATGCAAGCTTAAAACAGACTTGAAATTCAATTACAAAATTAAACCCTAAAAACTGAATACTCCCTCTCTCACATGAAGAACATCAATATATACCTCACAATCACTCAAACTTGCAATTAATGAAAAACCCAAACCTCTTTCCTATGCTAACTCGTCTCTGACTCCATTGATTTGATGTTGGAGAAAACCCTAGCTCCAACTATCTCTAACCTAGCTTCTAGGATATGGAGAAGCTATGATAGAGATAACTTGAGATAGAGTGGCGGAGAGCGAGCGCTACCGGTGCTTTGTTGGTGTTGGTGTCAGGGTAAGGAGGTGGTGAGGTGGTCTCGCAATCGGTATGGTCTGGGGAAGGGGAAGAGAATGGGTTTTCTCGATTTTTGTCGGGGAGAAGAAAGAGAAGATGAAGATGAGAAATGGGGAGGGGCGTGTTTGGTTCGGTAGGTGTAGGTGTAGGCGGCTTGGGTGTGAGGCGGGAGCAGCAAGAGATGATGTGAGGGATGCAAATGACCGTTGGATGCGGAAGGGGCAGATCCGGCGGCTCGGGATAGGATGGACTTGGATCCGGGTTATGGGCCGGGTCTTGGATTGCTCAAGCCCATGTCTTGTAGATGGGTTGCTACTTGTTGAGGTTGCAACCGACCGTGCGCGCGGCTTTGGCTTTACACGCTCCATAGACGCTCGTCTCCAATTTTCTACTCTTTTGGCTCCTCAATTTCTCCGAACTTTATTTACTACCTAAAAACACAAAATTAATTAGTACAAATATTTATTCTTGAAAACAGGGAAAACACAAAATTTGGGATAATATCTGATTTCTGAGCACAAAAGATGAGTTAAATGCCAATAAAAAGATGTAGAAATATGCAATATTTGGCACTCATCAAATACCCCCAAACTTGAATTTTACTTGTCCTCAAGTGAAACAGAAATTAGGAAATCCTAACTATACCACTGTCGGGTCTCTCGAATGCATTTAGCGTATGCACTAAGCCTTTAAACCCCTAGGTGTCTCTAGTGGACGAGTTGTAGTCTCGTGAGGGTTTACCGGAGGTGTACCCACAAAACCTTCTCCAACTTCAGAGTGTAAAAGAGTCTCAAGCATCCAAGGAGCTATGAGGACATAGAGTTCCTGCATGCTAGTAACACGAAGTTAGAACTACCAAAGAACGCATTCTCATCCTTAAGAGTTGAGCGAGAAGTAATCATACCATATGGAAGAATTCGGATTCGATAGTGATCACAAGCCTCGACTTCTGCCTCACCAATAGGGTTTTATGATAATTACACTCAAAAAGACCGCTTTTTTAGTCTCTCATGTGTGCAGGCAGGAATAAAGATAGAAATCCTGCACGCGTTGAAGATGAGAAGGATAACCTTTCGAAATAATTTCTGGAGACTCCATAGAGGTGTGGACAAAAAGAATCTTTTTCTGATGATATCTAAGTAATGAAATCAACCATTAGCAAGGATGGGAGTACTCACTTACCTTCTCACCCGATCGGCAATTAACATTACTCTCTCTCAGCATTCATAGAAACGTCTTCAATCTTCGGTCTTCAATAGCTGATGATGAACTTCTGAACTTCACAAAAACTTGACAAACATTTTTTTTTTTAGATTAAAATAACAATAAAAACAATGAAACTACTAACTCAATTTTCTTTTTTTTTTTGAACATGAAATAAAAATAACAATAAAACTCAA
The DNA here is from genome assembly GCA_023531295.1 of Papaver armeniacum. NCBI lineage: Eukaryota > Viridiplantae > Streptophyta > Magnoliopsida > Ranunculales > Papaveraceae > Papaver > Papaver armeniacum. The sequence continues at coordinate 165,477 of JAJJWW010006571.1, read as the reverse complement.
TTTTCCACACTTGTGTTGTCTTGATTTCACAAACTTCATTAATTCTCATCCTATTTTCTTTTCTCTTCTTTGTTGCATGTAAACCTTGGACTATTTCAACTTTTCTTCAAATATTCCGATGATGCTCCGCTTGCCGACGACGATGTGTTTCTATGAATCATTGATGTTGTTGAGAGGGAGAGAGTGATGCTAACTGCAAATCGAACTACAAGAAGGAGTTTTCATCTTTAAACGTCACCCTCATGATTGACGAAATTAGCACTCAAGAGATCAAAAATAGTGCTGAAAGTGGTGCGAAGTTGGGTAGCTCACCATTCCTACCCGGAATTGACGTACGGTGACACATACTCTAACAGATTTTTTAGAAAGTCACAAAAATGAAGGTCGGTGCCTCGCTTGATGTAAAAATGGGTAGTCTCCACTATGGGTGATCACAATTCTACTACCGAATATCTAAACAAAGACCTAATTCGCCCTCCGGTATGGTTAAATCCAACTTTAACGCTCTAATCAACTAAGAAACCCGATTGTGTTCTCCAAGACTTCCAATTTCAGTTATTTCGGTCAGACTCTCTATGTAAACATAACTAGAAGCATGCTAGTGACTCTAAAATCTCTAAAAGTTGGAGGTTTTTATGCAAGTATTTACAAAGAGTTTTAAATTTTTTTTTTTTTTTTTTTTTTGATTTTTTTGATATAAAAGACTAAAAACTCTATATGTAAAAACTCTATATGCAAATGCACCCCCAAACCTAAATCAAACATTGTCCTCAATGTGTCAACAGATAATAAGAATTCAAAAAGTCACATACCAAGAGAACTATGTTGAGTAGAGAAAAGGGAAGAGATTACCGGATGTACAATGATGTTGCTAAACCAAAGGAGGATGAATGCTTTGAAAGCAAACAACCAGAGTGCAAGACAAAAAGGTTGGTTAGCACAAATAAGAACTATGCAAAAAGAAAAAGAAAAGGGAAAGAGAATGGATTTTTAGTCCATATGTATGTACACAAGTGCACTAGTTCAGTCCACATAGATGGGGTCTTCCAAGTCGACGGTCTCAACTTCTGGTGGAAGATGCTCCAGAAATGGTTTCAATCTTTGACCATTGACTTTGAAGATGTTCTTGGTTGCTAGGTTTTCAATTTCAACAGCTCCATGGGGGAAAACGGTACGTACCAAGAATGGTCCTGACCATCGAGAACGTAGCTTTCCTGGAAACAAGTGCAAACGAGTGTTGTACAATAAAACTTTCAACTGGTGTGAAGGACTTGCGCGAGAATGCGCTTGTCGTGAAACACTTTCATTCTTTGTTTGTACATTTTGGCACTATCATATGCATCATTTCTCAATTCTTCTAACTCATTGAGTTGAAGTTTTCTTTGGTTACCAGCTTTATCAAGATCAAAATTCAACTTCTTTACAGACCAATATGCACGATGTTCTAACTCAACGGGTAGATGACATGATTTACCGTACACAAGTTTGTAAGGAGACATCCCAATGGGAGTCTTGTATGCAGTTCTATAGGCCCACAAAGCGTCATTTAAGCGCAAAGACCAATCTTTCCTAGAAGGATCGACAGTCTTCTCAAGAATATGCTTAATTTCCCTATTAGAAACTTCTACTTGGCCACTGGTTTGAGGATGGTAAGGTGTTGCTACCTTATGAGTGATTCCATACTTGCGCACTAGTGATTCAAAGGGTCTATTGCAAAAATGACTATCTCCATCACTGATTATTGCTCTAGGTGTTCCAAAACGGGAGAAAATGTTTTCCTTAAGAAAAGAAAGAACAACTTTATGATCATTTATTTTGGATGCAATGGCCTCTACCCACTTAGAGACATAATCCACAGCGACAAGAATGTACAACTTACCTTCAGAGTTAGGAAATGGACCCATGAAATCAATACCCCACACATCAAACAGCTCAACAATCAAAATGGGTTGTAAGGGCATCATGTTTCTCTTAGAGATACTTCCTAATTTACGGCATCGGTCACAAGCAACATAAAAGCATGGCTATCCTTAAACAGTGTTGGCCAATAGAAACCGCTCTGCAGGATCTTTGCAGCAGTTTTCTTGGCACTGAAGTGGCCTCCACATGCATGGTCATGACAGAAAGAGATGACGTCCCTTTGTTCAGAACTGGGGACACATCGCCTAATGATTTGGTCTTGGCAATACTTAAACAGATATGGGTCATCCCAAAGGAAATGTTTAACTTTAGCCAAGAACTTAGAACGGTCTTGTTTAGACCAATGCAAGGGCATTCTACCTGTAGCAAGGTAGCTGACAATATCATCAAACCATGGCATTTCAGACACAAACATCAATTGTTCATCGGGGAATGACTCTCTAATCAAAGCACGGATTCATCGAAGATTCAACATTCAACCTAGACAAGTGATCGGCAACAACATTTTCCGACCCTTTCTTATCTCGAATTTCGAGGTTAAACTCTTGTAACAAGAGTATCCATCGAATTAGACGAGCCTTAGCATCTTTTTAGACAAAAGATATCTCAATGCGGCATGGTCGAATATATGATGACCTTAGACCCTATCAAATAAGATCTAAACTTATCTAATGCAAACACAACATCTAGCAACTCTTTCTCGGTTGTGGAATAATTGATTGAGCATCATTAAGTGTTTTACTAGCATAGTAGATCACATATGGAAGTTTGTCTACTCGCTGGCCCAAAACAGCTCCTACAAAGATAGTCGGACGCATCACACATAATCTCAAATGGTAATGTCCAAATCGGTGGTCTCACTATAGGGGAAGATGTAAGGAGAGCCTTGACTGCTCCCATGCTTCTTTACAAGCATCATCAAAGACAAATGCAACATCTTTCGCAAGAAGATTACACAAAGGTCTTGAAATTTTACTAAAGTCTTTGATGAATCGGCGGTAAAAACCCGCATGGCCTAAGAATGATCTTATGTCCCTCACAGAACGAGGTTGAGGCAAGTGTTGAATGAGATCAACCTTGGCTTTGTCTACTTCTATGCCTTTTTCCGAGATAATATGCCCTAAAACAATGCCTAAGTTAACCATGAAATGACATTTTTCCCAATTCAAAACCAAATTCTTTTCCTTACACCTAATCAGCACACAAGTGAGGTGATGCAAACACTCATCAAAAGAAGACCCAAACACAGAAAAATCATCCATGAAAATTTCAAGAAACTTATCTACCATGTAATAAAATATGCTCATCATGCAACGTTGGAAAGTAGCGGGTGCATTACACAACCCGAACGGCATGCGGCGATAAGCAAATGTTCCATAAGGACATGTAAATGTGGTCTTTTGTTGGTCTTCGGGTGCTATGTGAAATTGGTTGTAGCCCGAATAGCCATCTAAGAAACAGTAGTGACTATGTTTCGCCAACCTTTCTAGCATTTGGTCAATGAAGGGAAGGGGAAAATGGTCTTTCTTTGTTACTGTGTTCAGTTTTCTATAATCAATGCAAACTCGCCACCCTGTGGTAACACGGGTGGGGAAAAGCTCGTTCATCTCATTTTGAACTACAATAATGCCAGACTTTTTGGGTACCACTTGAATGGGACTGACCCACTGGCTATCTGGAACTTGGGTAAATGATACCCGCATCCAAAGCCAATTTCGAATCTCACCCTTGACAACATCTCTCATATTGGGGTTAATTCTCCTTTGCATTTCCCTAGATGGTTTAGTATTCTCTTCAAGGTTTATGTGATGCATGCAAATTGTGGGACTTATACCCTTAAGATCTGAGATGGTCCAACCTAAGGCTCCTTTATGTTCTTTAAGTACTTTTAAAAGTTGACTTTCCTGTTCTGTGTCTAAACATGATGCAATAATCACAGGTAAAGTATCAGAAGGACCTAAGAAAGCATACTTCAAGGTATTGGGTAATGGTTTCAAATCAAGATTAGGTGGTGTATCAAGAGGTGGGGCAGATTTGGAATCAGAGAGTGGAAGTGGTTCCACTGCATTCTTACATTTTAGCAATATCCATGGGTGGGACCGATTCAAGAAAAGAGTGAATTTCCCCAATGTACTTAGACTCGAAGAGATCTAAGTCAAAGTTATCTAAACATGCTTGCAAAGGGTCCACTGACAAAATGTCGGGCAAAGAGTCTTGGATTAGACTCTCAATCATGTTAATCTCATGCAAATCAGTATCATCACAATCAATGGGTTGTTGACTAGTGTTAAAAACATTCAGCTCTACGGTCATGTTACCAAAAGATAATTTCAACACTCCATTACGACAGTTGATGATGGCATTGGACGTCTCCAGGAAAGGACGTCCTAAAATCACAGGAATGTGATTACTTGGGTTTTGCACGGGTTGAGTATCTAAGACGATGAAGTCCACAGGAAAGAAAAATTTATCAACCTTGATTAACACATCTTCAACAATACCACGGGGGATTTTCACGGATCTGTCGATAATTGTAGCGTAATGGTGTGGGCTTGACTCCCAAGGCCCAGATTGCACATACACAGAATATGGCAATAGATTCACACTTGCTCCTAAGTCTAGCAATGCCTTTTCGACCACATGGTCACCTATGGTACATGCAATTGTTGGACTACCTGGTTCTCTAAACTTAGTTGGAATCTTGTTTTGGATTATGGAGCTCACTTGCTCAGTGAGAAAGGCACGCTTATGCACATGAAGCTTTCGTTTTTGTGTGCACAAGTCCTTCAAAAACTTAGCATAGGTGGGTATTTGTCTGATTGCTTCGATAAATGGAATGTTTATGTTAACTCTTTTGAACATTTCCAAAATCTCGTTGTATTGGTTACCCCCTTTCTGCTGCACCAACCTTTGTGGGAATGGAGCAACAAGTACATGACTTGTCAAAGAAACATCTATAGGACTATTAGATTTATCAACATGCTCAGATTCTTTCTCTACAGTAGATGTTTTCTGCGGTGTTGTGTGTACTGGTGAGTCTGATTTAGACTCGCTTGACGGTGTTACACCTACATTGTTCTCAACAATTCTACCACTACGAAGAGTGGTGACAGAATTCACATGACTATGTGAAGTTTCATTGCAGGTTGAGGAGCCTGCCTGAAACACATTCTTTGGATTTTGTTGGGGTTGACTAGGGAGTTTGCCTTTTTCTCTCTCATTCAATGCATCACAGATTTGACCCATTTTAAGTTCTAGACTTGTGAAACGTTGGTCGGTGGTTTTCTCAAGTTGTGAAAGATTTTGGGTTAACGCACCGACACGTCTTCAAAGCTAGGTTTTTCTCTACTGGGTACTGAGTATGAGGTTGTACTTGGGGGTTTCTAGGATATGAGTATCCTTGGTTGTTATTTGTTGTTCCCCCTTGTACAGGACCTTTACACCATGAGAAGTTAGGGTGATTCCTCCACCCTAGGTTGTAGGTCTGAGAATACGGGTTGTTCTCTTGCTTATGGTACAATGCATTGGCTTGCTCGGTTTTAGACTCTTGAAATGCATGTAAGTCTGGACAGTTGTCCACTAAGTGGTCAGAGCTATGGCATGCGGCACAAGTGGCCATTTCAATTTGGTCACGGATAGTAGGGGCATTAGGTTTTACATTCTTCTGCAATTCAAGCACTTCTATTCTCCGGGACAAAGATGCCATTTTTGCATTTCCCTCAAAGTCAGACTCGATTCTATGAACATTACCTACAGGGGTAGTCCTTTTTGGTTCACGGATGGATTCCCACTGTTGAGTCTTTTCAGCGACTTCGATTAAGAAAGTCCAAGCCTCATCAACACTTTTGTCAATAAATGCACCATTGCACATTGACTCGACTGTGGTTCGGGTTCTAACATCTAGACCCTCATACAATATTTGCACGAGTCTCCATTTTTCAAAACCATGATGGGGACATTGGATCAATAATTCATTGAATCTCTCCAAGTATTTTGCTAGAGTTTCGTCTTCTAATTGCACAAAACCATTTAGACTCTGGCGAATTATCGCCGTCTTATGGTTTGGGAAAAACTTTTTGAAAAACTCTTTTGTGAGGTCATCCCATGTTCTAATGGACTGTGGTTGTAGGGCATGAAGCCATGACTTGGCTTTGTCTTTCGAGAGAAAAGGAAACAATCTCAGTTTGAGGGACTCTTCTGGCATTTGGTTAAAACGCAGAGTCCCACAAATATCCTCAAAATCTCTCACGTGATGGTAGGGGTTTTCAGCATCAACCCCTCTAAACACGGGTAACATGTGAATTGTGCTTGCTTTCAGTTCAAACTGACCAGCATCGGCTGGCAGAATGATTCAAGAGGGCTTGGTTGCCCTAGTGGGGTACATGTAGTCCTTGAGACTACGGGGTGGGTTTGGTTCATCACCCATGGTTTCTGTTTCTGATGGGCTTGGGCTTTCTGTTGAAGAACTGGGTATGCTGACAATTTCGTCCGGGCGGATTCTAACTAGTCGATTTGTTTGGTCTCTAAAAGACACAATCATAGCCTAGCTAGCGTATCCAGCATGTTAACATACATACATCCAATCGATCTCAACACAGACAAGCACAAAATAACCAAGTGACACACCAATTCTCAGACTTAAGCACAAAGGAGTGCTTTTTGTTGCTGTAAGATACAGCACAGGTTATGTGGGCTTCAGCCCAGTTTATGCAGAGCCCAGTGGTTATGGGTTTCAGTTTGTTTCACAGCCCAGTTTATGTGGGCTTCATCTTGTGCACAGGTTGGCAAGTTCTCACAACACAGGTCTAAGAGCAGCTCAGCTTATGCACTGGTTATGTGCACAGAGAAATACAGCTATATGCACAGCACAGAGAACACAAACTCACAAAAATGACACAAAGATCGACAAAGGTGCAAGTGCGAGTAATGTGCGGACAAAGACAGCTTATGCACAGCCCAGTTGTTGGCAGGAGTACAAGAAAAGCAAAAAATTTGTGAGGTGCACAGGGTAATGGGATGTGCTCACTCAAGGTGAAGCATGTGCTGGGTTTGTGTGCTTGAAAATCAACAAGCTATTGCTAACACAATTCCTGCTACTCAAAACTCACTCAAATCCACACAATTTGCGTGTTGAATCACACAGTATGCAAATAACAATTTTAGCAATCTATAACACATTTGTCATGCACAGATTCAATAGATGATGCCAACAGGTTCAGTTGACTTCAATGTTCGAGAGATCGGGTACACAGTATACATACATTAGCATGGTCTATCATTCACAGCATCATATAGGTTAACAGATCAGCTCAATGTAAGTATGAAAACTTCACAGATGTAGCAAAGGAACAACAAATAAGCAGTGCTAGCACTTTACAACATGCTCAGAGTGTGTCAACTGGCTTGGTTGTCCTCAAATTTTCAAAGATTATACACAATTATGCAGTTATGCAGGGGTTTTATGATCATAGCACTACTTCAGAGCCAAGATCTCATGGCAATTAGCTAAGGCACGATCAAGTCAACAAACTACTCGGATGCGGTGTCAACAGGTCAGTTGACCTCCTTGGTTTTCACAGGTTATGCTCAGGGTTGACAGAGTCAACTAGGTCAGTTGATATCAACCAGCCCAGTTGATGTCAAGTAGGGCTTGCAGCAAATTTGGTTAACCAAGTTGCAGCTCAGTCTCACAGCTTCAAGGGCTGGAGATGAGCACAAGGCAGAAGGTAACTAAGGGACTATAACACAGAACACCCAATGGAAGCTAAGGGCAGATGGAAGCTAAGCACAGATTCACAGACAGAGATGGTTTAAGCCAACTCTCTCAATTGTAAGCTTCTGGGAATTCGAATATTAGCAACAGGAATTGTGCACATATATTCTCATTAACATGCTGATTCATAAAGCAAGAATGCACAAATCAGTGAGGCAAGGCTCATGAAAGTGGCAGCTAAGTCACATGTAAGCTGACAAGTGACAGGGCATATTCAACTAACCAGTTTAACCAGGTTGCAACTCAAGCTCAACAGCTACAGGGGCTGGAGCTGAGCACAGAGCAGATGGAAGCTAAGGGCACAGAGCACACAAGAACAAGGGTTTCAGGTGCGAGCAATACCTAGCAAGGTAGCTGGTTTGTCATGCATTCAGGGTAGCTAATTTGTTATGCAAGGGTGATACAGGTGCATATACAATGATGATGCAATGTATTGCACAAATCAATAGAGGGGAAGTGTGAAGGGCAGTGAGGTAAAGCTCATGAAGGAGGAGGCAAAATCACATAAGCATACATCATGATATTATTTAGCTCATAAATACAGCACAAGAGATATCAAACTCAGCTAGCATGTATGTAACTCAACTATCATGGAGTCATTCAGAGTAAAGCGGGGTTTGAGACACAATACCGCCGTATAAACCGGGTTTAGGCAAATCCACACCGTCTGCGCCTTTTTCTCCTTGGTGTGTGCTTGACTTCTCAAGTACCTGGCTACTCGGGGAGAAGGTCGGGTTCTCGAAATGTACGGGTTTCAAACAAAGAGAATGAATATCAACACTGGCTATCACTAGCTGAGAAGACTCAGTAGTATGAAAATTAACTATTGCGCTTGGTTATCTGTTCAGGGCAGACCAAGTTACAATTGACAAGCCATTCACAATTGAATAAGGTGAAGTCACAACAGAGCTAACAAGTTACCACCTGAGCTATAAACAGAGCTAGCTACAGATGCTAAAGATGGTGCAGAGATTCAGAGCTAGTGTATGTAAGCATGCAGATGAGTTGAACAATGACAGAATATGTTACAGCACTAACAAGTTATAGCTAAACATGCTAAGTATAATGACAGATTATTAAATTACAACAGGTGCAGACCACTGAGCTGAGAAAGAAGCAAAAGAGAACCATGCTAAAAATGCAGTCAGCTACAGATGTTGATAATGATGTTAATAAGTAAAAATGTAAAACCAATAGTTATAGCTAAGTTAGACTAACAACAGAAGGTTCACATGGGAAATTCTAACACATGTATACAAGACTAGAATGAAAACAGTTGGTAAGCACTAATGAGCAACACAGCAACACTACCAAATCCCCGGCAACGGCGCCAAAAACTTGGTAGGCTGTTAAGAGTGTTTTGCCTACGGTTAATTGCAAGTGCACAGTGCCTATTGGAGGCAGGGGAAAGTACAGGTCGATCCTCAGGGAGATGGAGTGTATGTTGTTGATTCTAATGGTTTCACTAACTGATTTTTTAGAGAAATAATACAAATGTGAGCTGTTGGGTGTCGATACGACTAGTTGGAGTTACTGTGACTCTATTCTAAGGCAACAAATGAACAAGATGTGTTGTAAGCAAATGGGTGAGAACACTAGGGTAATTGAATTCACCTCCTAATCCTATACTAAGGTAACACAATTCAAGTTATACTCTTACACTCCCCTTGAAGGATTCAGGTGGAAATTATGCCAATTGAATTCACTAATTCTCCCCTAGTATTGGCTGTCTTCTTACAGTACAACCAATCACAGGATAATTTGCTCATCAATTGGCTAATAATCCTAATACAATACACACAGTAAGAACATGAATTGAACATGAATTAACTCATTATAAGATTAAGGGTTTATTCTACACCCTAGTTAATTAACTTAGAACATCATGCAAGCTTAAAACAGACTTGAAATTCAATTACAAAATTAAACCCTAAAAACTGACTACTCCCTCTCTCACATGAAGAACATCAATATATACCTCACAATCACTCAAACTTGCAATTAATGAAAAACCCAAACCTCTTTCCTCTGCTAACTCGTCTCTGACTCCATTGATTTGATGTTGGAGAAAACCCTAGCTCCAACTATCTCTAACCTAGCTTCTAGGGTATGGAGAAGCTATGATAGAGATAACTTGAGATAGAGTGGCGGAGCAGGCGGCTCACCGGTGCTGTTGGTGTTGGTGTCGGGGTAAGGAGATGGTGGAGGTGGTGAGGTGGTCCAGCAACCGGTATGGTCGGGGAAGGGGAAGAGAATGGGTTTTCTCGATTTTGTCGGGGAGAAGAAAGAGAAGATGAAGATGAGAAATGAGGAGGGCGTGTTTGGTTCGATAGGTGTAGGTGTAGGCGGCTTGGGTGTGAGGCGGGAGCAGCAAGAGATGATGTGAGGGATGCAACGACCGTTGGATGCGGAAGGGGCAGATCTGGCGGCTCAGGATAGGATGGACTTGGATCCGGGTTATGGGCCGGGTCTTGGATTGCTCAAGCCCATGTCTTGTAGATGGGTTGCTACTTGTTGGGTTGCAACTGATGCGCGCGCGGGCTTTGGCTTTCTGCTCCATAGACGCTCGTCTCCAATTTTCTGCTCTTTTGACTCCTCAATTTCTCCGAACTTTATTTACTACCTAAAAACACAAAATTAATTAGTACAAATATTTATTCTTGAAAACAGGGAAAACACAGAATTTGGGATAATATCTGATTTCTGAGCACAAAAGATGAGTTAAATGCCAATAAAAAGATGTAAAAATATGCAATATTTGGCACTCATCAATTATACTACAATTAGCTTGTGGGTGTGTCCTTCTTAATAAGGCATCTGCAACCACATTCTCTGCTCCCCTCTTGTACTTGATCTCATAATCAAAGCCAAGCAATTTCATTAACCACCTCTGCTGAAGTACTGTAGTAATCTTCTGCTCTAAAAAGTATTTAATGATTTGGTGGTCTGTTTGGATAATAAATTTACCTCCTAACAGATAGTGCCTCCACTTAGTCATTGCCATCACCATAGCCAGTAACTCCTTCTCATATGTAGAGAGAGCCCTTGCTCTAGGATCCGGTGGCTTGCTGTAAAAAGCAATGGGCCTACCTTCTTGAGTCAATACAGCTCCAATAAAATTGTTACTTGCATCAGTTTCCACGGTGAATTGCTTGGAAAAGTCAGGAAGTGCTAAAATTGGAGTCTTGGTCATGGCAAGCTTCAATTTCTCAAATGCTTGAGTGGCTTCTTCTGTCCAGTGGAATGAGTTCTTCTTCAGTAGGTCAGTGAGTGGCTTGCATTTATATGGCTCCAAAACCTTGGAAAAAATTTCTGTAATACCCAGTAAGACCAAGAAATCCCCTTAGCTCCTTGATGTTGCTTGGAAGTGGACAATCCCTCATACTAGCAATTTTGTTTGGGTCTGCAGCTACCCCGTTTGCTGTGATAATGTGGCCCAAGTATTCTAGATCTCTTTGGACAAACCAACGCTTAGATAGCTTGGCATACAACTGGTGCTTTCTTAGTAAGGAGAATACCATGTGAAGGTGCTCTTGATGTTCTTGCACTGATGAGCTGTAGACCAAAATGTCATCAAAAAAGACTAGAACAAACTTTCTCAAGTAAGGCTGAAATATCTCATTCATAAGAGATTGAAAAGTGGCTAGAGCATTTGTGAGCCCAAAGGGCATCACCTTGAACTCATAGTGCCCCTGGTTGGTTCTGAAGGTAGTCTTGTGAATATCAGGTCCATAAAATCGGATGTGATGGTATCCAGCCCTGAGATCAATCTTTGAAAATATGAAGAATCCGTGTAGTTCATCTAACAATTCATCAATAATAGGTATAGGAAATTTATCCCTAATAGTGATTTCATTGAGTCTTCTATAATCTACACAGAATCTCCATGAATTGTGCTTCTTTTTGACTAATAATATTGGAGAGGCAAATGGGTTGTGGTTGTTTTGTATAATTCCAGAGTGTAACATCTCTTTAACCAATTGTTCAACAACTCCCTTCTGTATGTATGGGCATTTATATGGCCTGAGGTTAACTGGTTTTGAATTTGGTTTAAGTGGAATGGAGTGGTCCATCATCAAATATGTCTTGAAATTCATAAATGAATTTTGTAAAGGGTTCAGGGACCGAGGTTGGAATTTCAGAAAGTGATATGGAAGATAGTTGTCCCATAAGCGCCCATGGGAAGTTTTGGACAAGAAATTATTAAAAGCATTGCAACTCATCATCTTGGGTGTTACATTCTCAGTAGTGCCTTGCAGAGTAATCTTCTTTCCCTGGTAAATGAAGGAAATGCATAGCTTAGAGAGATTAAATATTACATCATCTTGATTCCTTAGCCAATCAGCACCAAGCACCATATCACCACCCCCCCCCCTAAAGGAAGCATCCTCAAGTCCTCAGAGAATTTGTGACCTTGCATTGACCAATGAAGTTGAGAGCAAACTCCGATCGACGATTCTGTCTCCATTAACTACGATAACTTGAGATGGGAGCCGTTTGTTCTACGACACTTTAGAGTCTTGACCAAAGTACATCAATGAAACTATAAGTACTTCCAGTGTCAATGAGAATTGATATTTTCTGTCTTTAATTGTACCTTGTATTCTAATTGTATCTCCATTTACATTGCCAGTGAGAGCATGGAGGGATATTTCCATATCAGACTCAACTGGAAATTCCACAGCCTCTTCATAAACTTCTTCATCTAACTCTTCAGAAGATTCGAGTTGCTCTACTTGCACCATGAACAATTGTTGTCTCTTGCAGACATGGCATGGAGTGTACACAACATCACAATTGTAACATAAACCCTTATCTCTTCTTTCCCTCATCTGTTCCTGAGTCAATCTTTTTATAGGTGGTATTGGGGCACTTTGGATTTTGGAGTTGTATTACCGAGATCTTGGTGTGAAGAAGAGAAAAAGCTGTAGTAGTAGTTTGAATTGGCTTAGGTGGAAATTGAGGAGTAGTAGTTTGATAAGACCTGTTATTGGTAAATGAGTTACTAAAAGGTCTTTGGAATGGTTTTGTGGGTTTAACTTGTTGCACACATTTCTGTTCTTGCATTCTAGCTAGTGAAAAGGCTTGTAAAAGGGTGGTAGGGCGAAACATGAGCACAATTTTTTTTATTTCATCCTTCAACCCACTGATAAAACTCATCACAAAGTATTGTTCATTTAAATGAGGGTTTTAGCATAAGAGCTTTAAGAGCTTCAAATTGCTCAAAATACTCCTCTACAGTGGTTACTTGACACAGTTTGTTAAAACTCCCAATAAAATTATCATCTACAGGATTTTCAAATCTAGCACACACACTTTCCGATAACTCTCTCTATGATAAAAAAAGGTTTGCCAATTTGAAAATTAAGAAACCACTTATCAGCCTTACCTTCAAGGTAAATGGAAGCCACACCGACCTTATGTTGTTCCTCAGTATTGTGGATTTGAAAATACCTCTCACTCTTTTGAACCCATCCACGCGGATTCCCCCCATCAAACCTAGGAAAATAAAGCTTTGGGGTACGATGATATCTAAAATGAGATGTCTCTCCTGCAAATCCTTGACCAAATTGATTGTTACCTCCTAGTAGTGTAAATCCAGGCGTACCCAAAATTCCTGGATCTCCATTGTTGCGTCTAGAGTTTTGAAGTAGTTCAGCCATCTGACTGGTTAGCAAATCAAAACTGTATTCTTTTTCTCTTGAAAGGCCTTCGAATTTGTTGATTGTTCATCTAAATCTGACCCAACTTCGTTACTTTAGCGTCTAGATCAGAGAATTTCTGTAAATTTTGTCTATGAAAATCAAATAATTCTTTGATTGTAAAGTTATTGGAACCCATTGTTTGAAGAATATAACGACTTTGATGCCAAATGTACTATTCTCAATACAAATTAGGAACAAGATCTGGAAAAGATAAGTGAATCAGAGATAGGCAAGGAAGAATGGACAAATTAACGGAGAAAATTACACGAATTAGGAAGAAGATGAAGATGAAAACTGGTTCAAGTGAACGCATCCAAAGAAGATATTCATTTACTCATTGATTGTTCTACTCTCTCTCTATTACAAAATAAATACACCCAATCAGGTGCCCTAACATCTACCACTCTCAGATAGACACGCGACAACATCTGCCTGGCTCCTAACACTCTCAAGGACCAATGACTAGTTATTATATAGGCACCTTAACAAAACTCGAGCACTCCATGTACATAACAAATATTTTCTAAATTAATTATTTATTTAATTAAGTTAGTAAGAGTTGTAACTTAGGAAAGACTCCCAAAATTAGGAGAGTCTTGAAAAAGGAAAATAGCTTTGCTTAGATTTCAATCTACCTTGTTCACTATAAATAAAGGGTTTGTGAGTGCTACACGTTTTTCATCCCTTTGGAAAGGCGTAAGATTCACAGGTTGTTTTCCATGTCTTCTGTTCTTCATGAACAAGATTGAGATAAAAGTGTTTGTATTTGGGATCACAAAGCCGAGTTGGATTTAATCTTCGTGATTGATTATACAACTTGTAATCTAGGTTTTTCACCTATTGTATATTTTAAGGTTTTCTCTTCTGAAATAAAACCATTCAAGAGTTGTTGATCATAAACCCTAGGTTTTGATAGATTTCAGTTTCCGATCGTATACCAACACTTGTTAGTCGAAATCGGAAGCTAGAAAGAAAACTTCGATTAAGGTATATCGTAAAAATCCTTAAGAAATTTTAAACAAGATATCTCTAGATTTATTCTAGTTGTTCTTGTTGTAGAATCATTAGGTTTCTCTTCCTATTTTTGAAGAGTATAATAAACCCTAATCTACAAGTTTGTTTTGATATTACTTTTACCCTGTAATTATTTTTCTCAAAAGAAACACAAGATTTGCAAAACCTTGATTTACATCTAAAGGGAAATCGATTCGGTGTTTTTTGAAACACAAGATCGTAAAGTATCAACCATGTTGTTGTATCTTCTGAAGAGAACTTTGTTCTGCCAGAAGATTTTCGGGAATAACTTCTAAAGAGAATTTGTATTCTGCTAGAAGTTATACGAGAAGAATTCTTAATGAGAATCGGTATTCTGCTAGGAGTTTTATTAGTGCTGAAGCAGGTGTTACATCTAGTCCGAATAGGTAGTAGAAAATTGGTGTAACATCTTATAATCAGTGTGTGTTTATTCTGGACTAGGCCCCGGGGTTTTTCTGCATTTGCGGTTTCGTCGTTAACAAAATTTCTGGTGTCTGTGTTATTTCTTTTTCGTATTATATTGTTTATCTTTATAATTGAAATATCACAGGTTGTGCGTTAATCAATCATTATTGATAAATCCGACCTTGTTTGTTGGATATGATTTTGATTGATCTTGGATATTGGTCTTTGGTACCGTCCAAGTATTTATCACATCAATAAGGCTCATAGATTTCTATCTGTTTGATTTGATGATTGATTTGAGAAAAAGTGATAAACTCTTTAGTATTATTCTTTGATTGAGTTTTCACTCTCGGAATATTATTGGAGTAAGTCCTCTCAGATTTCCAAACGAAATATTGGGTGTGGTTGTTAGACCCCCGCTTTTTCGAGGATAATATATGGTAGATGAATATGAAGATCATAACCCCTACTATAACAAAGGTGATCCACCATGTAAGAAAAAAAAAAGTCCGTCCATGTAAGATAACTTACCAACAACCAATGAGGCGTACGAACACAAAGTTAATATATAGATGAATTTTCAATTTTTTTAAACATTTTAGTAGTACTATTCTTTATCATACTTAGTATTAAATATTGATTGTATAGGATAGGTGGAGTGATGATACTGATACATCTCAAACACGAGAAAATCTTTAACCCTTCGAACAACAACAACATGAGTTAATATATCTTGGACAACAACAACAACATGGTTAATGTATCTGGGACATCAACAAGGACATGGGTTAATATATCTGGAAAACTCATATGGATATGCAAACAATGTGAGCACATATGATTAAGTGTCTGTTATATATAGGGAGTATGCATTTAAATATATATTGATTCATTGTATATACCTTGATCTAGTTTTGTAGGGTATGCAATATCAGAGTTTGCAGAAGGATATAATGGCGGCTTGTTCACCGAATGGATGCTAAATGGGCATCCATATGGATGATTTAAGATGTCCATTGATAGGTGAAGAATACACCGTATTTACTATCTAGTAGTTACGCTTTCTTTGCTATTTTTCTTGTGAATTATGTACTTTACGCGTGTTTTTGAGTTATTAGGTACTCTGGAGTCGCACGGAGGAAAAGAAGCGGAAATCACCCAAATTGAGCCAAAGGGCGAAATTGTCATTTCAGGGGCGAATACTATCTGGAGCCCAGTCAAGGTTAAGGGGCAACTCTTTTGGGAGGAGTATTAAAAGACAACCAACAATGGTTAGGGGGCTGCTAGCTGTGTAGCCCTTATCAAGTGAGAAACAAAAGGGTGCTGCTTATGAAACCTACCAAATCAAGCCCAAATGAGCCCATTGAGAAAACAACTCAGTTTAGCAAAGGGGCCTGTTCTACATGATATTGTGCTATTGGCATGTGCGATAGAAAGGGCAGTACAACTACAAAGAGATGAAGTTATGTCTCTTTTGAAACCAGGTTCAGTTCACAACTAAAGAAAAAGACCCAAGCCGTTGTTCCAAAGAGCATCGACCGAGCCCTCCCAGATTTTGCCGTCAGTTCAAGTAGTGGTTCAAGGGTGTTTCACAGGGGTTAGGAAAAGCTCGTACAAATGATAAGAACACGAGTTTTGGTGGAGTTTCAGGACTGAAATCAGCTCATGTCTCACGTTCTTGTTGCCATACAGATTGAATGAATAGAGACGATTGGAGGCAGTCTTTGAGTTCAGTGATAAGATTGAATGAATGGGTTTGTTTAATTCGAAATTGCCAGAAAAATAGAACTCAGTACAACAGCAAATTGAGTGTCTCTGCTTTTCAAGTTTCAGGCACATAATGTGTTCGATAAAAGGACTGAACCAGTCTGCTGCCTATTTTGTTACTCAACCAGCGCCTGTACTAAGAGTTATGTCGTCGTTCGAGCCATGGGTTCGCTGGTTATGTTCTAAGGGTCGAAAACATGGATCTTGAAGTGAAGAATTACACGGAACTGGGGTCATGAACTGATAGCAGCAAGGAGTCATGATTGGGAAAGCTATAACTGAGATGGTGGTTTTGCAGAGAAAGGATGGGTTTGCTTCACAGTCGGATTCCAGGGGAGGTTGAAGTGGTTGCTTGGCTGTAGATAATGGGGAAGTTGAATTGTTATTGAGCAGCAAGGAAGACATATTGCTGCAGCTGTGATTGAAGGGTTTAGGAAGAAGCAGGTAGGAATGTTGTGCTGCTTTGGAGTTGCAAGTTGGAATTTGAGCATTCTTTGAGCAAGTTGTTGTCGATCGATGGAATGGGAGCAGAAGAGAACTCGAGATCAAAAAGAATACATGACAGTGATGATGATGGCCTGCTGCTGTGGATGAAGATGGAAGTTCAGAGCTCGTAATGGTGGTGCTGGTAAATTGTGATGTGTAATGAGTTTGTATTGCTGGGCTGTACCTGAATTGAAGCTACAGAAATTGAAGCTGCAGTTGAGTTGGTGGTGCACAAGGATGAAGGCTGTGGAGTTCAGCTGCAGTAGTTTGAGTATGGCAGAGCTGGTAGTGGAAATTGCAGGTGGTTTTGCTTGCCAGGAGCTGAAAGAAATTGCTGATGCTGTAATGAAGTGTGTTGCAGATGTTCAAGGGATGTTGGCAGTGATCTGAGATGGCTGGTGCTATTGAGAAGCTGAGAAGAATGTGCAGTTGGCTCAGGGCAAGAAAAGATGGTGTTGAGTATGACTTGCAGCTGATGGCTAGTTGAATGAGTTCAAAGAGCAAGTTCGGGATGGAATTGGTGCTGCTGTAGCCGAGGGTTCGATAACTGAGTGACAAGGTTGGCACTGGAGCTGCAGTTTGGATGTGAGATGATGCGCTGCCACTGTTATAGGGTGTTTGAGCTGTTGGTGGCAATGGATTGAAGAGGAGATGCTAATAGTAAGCTACAAGTGTATGAACTGAACATGCAGGATAGCCATCTTGGCTGAGCAGAGAAGTCTGGTGATTACAGGGAAGTATGAGTGTGTGAAGGAGGTATAGCTGGTGGTTGAGAAGTGATGGCTTGAAGGCTGTAATGGCAGTGGAGTTGTTGCTCTGGAATGGTGATTGTGATCTGCAATGGGAGTCGTGTCACTGATGCTCAAGGTAATCTGTGAGGATGGTGGAATGCTTGCAACTGAGATGGGTTGTTTGGTTACAATGGGTACTGACTTGTTCAGTGTGAGAAGAGATGAATGGCCTGTTTGCAGCTGCAGCTTGGTAGGATTGAGTGGAATAGCCCTCATGGCTGTGAATAAGTGTTGCAGGGGAGCTGAAATGGTGTTGGAAGACTTGCAGAGTGATGGCCATCTTGGCCGTGATCGAGCTACGAAACACAGAAAGTGCACAGCCTTCTTGGCTGGGATTGGAAGTGGTAAAGCACCATCTTAGTGCAACAGAGACTATGGCACATGCAACGGCGACAACTAAGCCCAGTCGAGGCTAGTTAGACTTTCACTCGGCCTATGACTCGGATGGATCACCGACTCACCCCCGACTCGAACCCGACTCGGATTTGACTCGGTTGACCCGAGATGACTCGGTCCTGACCCGTTGACTGGTGACCGGGCAGACTTTGCCGGTCACCTGAACTACTTTCCGGCGATTTTTCCAGCCCGATTAAGCCATAATCCCGATTTTCCCATGAGCGTTTTTGGGACAAAATTTCTACACGGGTTTTTCTCTCTCGTGGGCCGGGTGAATTTCCAACTAATGGACTTTGAAGACAAAACCTAGTTTTGGAAGGAGTTGAGCTATAAAAGAGAAGACTTTTCTCATAACACATATCTTTTTATCTTTTATCTACTATTCTTTTTGCCTCTACTTGTGTTCTAGGGTTTACACCATGAAGTCTTTTCTCTTTCTTCTTGTTATGAACTCCATGAATATGAGCTAGAGTTTTTATTATTGGTTATGGAATAAGTTGAATTTCCAAATATGGGTTTTAATTCAATAAATTAGTTTTCTCTCATATTATCGTTTATGATTCACCATGAATATTGTTACATGATTTGAATGCTTGTTAGTCGAGTCGCGAGTCGATTGAGTTTGCTTTCATCTCTATTGCTAGATTAGGGTTATTATACGAAAAAGTGATAATTCCGGATTGCAAGTAGCATAAGTATGATTATAGTTTGTAGTGATATATTCTTATGATCATATGTGAACCATAACCTTTGTTAAATCGAATTAGTGCGCTTTCCACGTTCGATTGCTTTGATTGGCCTGATTTCATAGAACTTAATGCGTCTAGGGAATTAAACTTGATTAGTGCTTTTACACGTTAGGTTGTTCCTTTAGGTAGAATTCATATTCGCATCTTTTAATGTGTTTGTTGATGACATGAGGAGGTTTGCGGGATATTCTTGCGATCAAGGTATTCTAGGGTCTTTGATATAAGTTGAGATTAAATATCAATTCTAGTTATTGTGGTGAAACCATGTTTGTGAATGAAAACGAAATCCATGACCAATATTTCTTATCCTTGAATCTATTTGTTTGCTTTTATTTAATTGCTTTTTGTTTATTTTTATTTACACAATTAGAAAATCCTCGGTGTTTTATATAGGAAACCATAACAATTTGACAACCTAGACCTCTCTGTGAGATCGATCCTTTCTTGCCCTTGCTATATTTATATTTTGAGTAGTAAGAAAGTGTAATTTATTTTTGACGCTTACGACCGCGATCATCCATCATTTTGTTTAGTTGTTTCCGATTTCTTTATTGATCTAAGATTAACAATGAAACGAGAACCTCTATTTATATTAACGTGTATGTAAAGAACAAAAGGCGCAACATGCTGCCAACAAAAAACAAAGATCATTTGAATATTAAGCAGATTTTTGGTGTGGCATACTTTATAGCATTAAAACTTTATAACATGTCTGTTTGGAACTTTGTATTATATATGTACATAATTCAATGTAAATTTTTATTATGTCAGCTCTTTAGTTGTCTAAAAATTGTTTTCTCCATTGCAGTGCTAAGCTTGTTGGAGGTCAAAGTGCAAATAAAATACACAGGCATAAGTTTCAAGAGTCGACATTCCATCCCTGTTAGAGTAAGTTATTGTTTGGCTGGTTCCTATGGGGATGGATAACCCAATCATATGCCATGCCAGCTGGCACAGCAAAGCGGCCGCACTACTATGGGAACATAGTTAAGCGATCGAGTCTCTATCAAACAATCGAGACTATACCGCTAGCGATCGAGTCTCGGTCGTGCACGGTCGGTGCTCTATCGTGTATAAATAGCACAATTATTTTATGTTTTCATTAACACAAATTTCTTCTTCTCTTCTCTGCAGAGCAAATTTCTTCTTCTCTTCTTTAAAAATGAGTACCAAAACAAATATACAAAGAAAAAGAAACAAAAAAAAGACAAAGAAAATTTGACTACCACAATATGTGATGGCGTCTGGGTCCAAGATAAAAAAAAAAAAGTGTGGTCAAATATTAGGCAACTAGTTGGTCCTGGTGTATTACCTACACATATGATATATCTAGCCATCCCGAGCGAGTTGGTTTACCTGAACTAAGAGTTGGGTGGTATGAGATAACCTAAGTGTTTGGAATCCTCTACGAAGCTATTCAACACTCCTTGCGAAGATATCTTTGGAAGCTTTTATATTATATGAAAGGCAAAAATCACAGGACTCAAGTTGTACGAGTTGTAATAGAACGTTGGTGAAACACTGCAAATACTTTGTTTTTCAAGGATTTCGAGTGTGGTAAGTTTTATTTTTTCAATTCAATTCTTAGTTTTAGATACGAGACTTTAATTATAATAAACTATTATATCTAGGATTTACACCTGTTAGATTGGTATATGTTGATGGGAATAAAATATAATGGAGATTTACTTAAATTTAACCAATTAAAGTGGACATCAGAAGGAAGATGGAAACAACTACTTCCCTTGTACTCAAATGATACTGAAGGAAAGTAAGAATCCAGAATATTAAATTCATATGGCCTAAGAGTGTCTAGGTTGATGGCTTTTTTGAAGCGTTATGCTGCGAAATTGGAAGTTAGCAGAGTTGAAGATTATCCCGAGCTTGAACGTATTTTTGTGTTAAGGTTGCTAAGCCAAGTTCTGTTCCCCAATGCTAGCTCAACGTCATTAATTGGTTTTCTCGATTCTTTTGAAGATTTAACTAAAGCGTCAAATTATGATTGGGGGTATGCAATTTTAGTTGTATTATACTTAAGTCTCGGTGAATCCTCGTGTGTGAATAAAGATAACTTAAATGGATTTTGAGTCTATTGGAGGTAAGAACCACAATACCTTTCTATTATTTGATTTATTATCGAGTTAATTGTTTAAACTGGTGAATGTACTAACACAACAATGCTTATCAATGTTATTTTCAGTATTGGTGGTATACTTACTTCAGGGTCTGCGAGCCTGATCTTCATGAAATTCGTATAATTTTTCCAGTCGTGTACAAGTACAAAGCCGATAATTGGAATGGTCAAATAAATGATGGTCAAAATACCTTTGTTGTTCATAGGATGCAATATAACTATGCAAAACAAGTATAAACATGAGCTTGGTGCCATAAATATTGATGTTCAACCACAAATCTTGGGTAGTGTTGATTTTCTAACACTTGGCAATTTTCCACTTACCGACTTTCCATCCCAACCTCCACCCTCGACGGGCAAAGCATATACGTATCCTAGCAGTCAAATGGGTTCGTCATATATGCCTCAAATATCTTGGGAAATCCTAACTTTATCTCCCATTGGATATATTGTTACTGTTCCACTTAGTAATGAAGGTATACAACAGAGGTATCCATATTACGGTGTGGCGGCATCGCCAGAAGATTATTAGAAAAATTTGAACACTTTAACGTTTCTTCTCGATGGATTCCAGAATTTTCACTTGAGAGAGATGCATCTCTCGAGGGAGAATTTGACTTTTCAATTTCCTGAGGCTTCGGTAGGAACAAGTTATCAAATAAGTTTAGGTCGTGATGGCATGCCCCCCTTAGGTAGCAGTCAAAGAAGTCATGGAAGTCATGGTGGAGGTTGTAGAAGTCGTCATTCTACTCCAAATTTAGTGGAAGAGACTCATGTAGCAGCAGCACGAGGAGATGTGGAGAGGACGAATATCTGGTTCCAGAACCCTAGTGGTTTCATGCCCCAAGGCCCTGTGCTTACTCCTGGTGGTGTTGTAAATATGGATGCATTTAGGTCTGAAATGTATAACCAAATAACCACTTTAGAATTTCACCCATTTTAAGCACCTGCTCATTCAATTCAACTATCACCAGTACCATATCAAGGTTATGAATCGCCTGATGCTACTCAACCACCGTCTCAGACTCAAGCTGGTGAATTTTTGTAGGATCAAACAGGCTTAGGGGAATATATCTTTGGAAATTGTTAGTTTAATAGATATAATAACCTTTAATGTAATCACTATTTTGTTGGATGATCATTTAATGTTATTGCACTTTTGTTTGATAAATGAAAATATACCTTGTACATTCATGATTATGTTAACAATTAAGAAATTAAAACATATAAATTTGATTATATTTGGGTAACACTTTTAAGATTTATTAACAACTTCCATATCGGATCTCTCTCCCGTTGTTATGGAGTCACTCTGCACGACACCTTTGTTCAATGTCCAGCAGGGTTTCACCACTCTTTATGTTTCAAGTCGCTTCCCTTTTCATAGCATTATACTTTCTAACATTCTTAAAAATTACAACAAACCGAGCTTCTAATACCAACGCATAACGATTGTTGAGGTTCATTGTTTCTTCTTCAAATTTCCGAAAAATGCGTCCCAAAACGAAATGATCTGTAGTGCGCCATCTACGATAGGATGATTAGTAAACAAAACATAATTCCTGCAGATGCATTCATCTTCTACAATACTAAAATTGTACTGAGGTGCTCTTCTTTGATTAGCTTTTCTCTTCTTATTTCATTTTACACATTGGCTCGTTGTTCAGCTCTTTCATTTTAGGCAGCATGTTGCTCTTCTATGAACTGAGCCATGTTCATATTTTGAAAAAAATTTGGAAGTGGTGTGAAAATAAGAAGAAGGCGTGAGTTAAAATGAAATTGGAATTCGGTATTTCTAGGGGGAAATTATGGCCGTTGGATCAGAATTATTGGGTGATCTAATATACACCGAACGGTCGAGTCTATACCGCTAGAGATCTAAACTAGACCGTTCGGTGTTGTTTCAATCGAGCGGTCAATACTTCACAGGTCGGTAGAAACTTGACGTAGCTTAGATAAGAAGCAAATTTACCACTTAGCTAAGCATGTTTGCCACTTTGTCATAATGCATCCTCCAAGTTATATAGCAGGCAATAAATTTATGGAGGCAACTTTGTCATAATGCATTCTCTTTAGAGGAGTAGCAGGCAATATTGTCATAATGCATCCTCCAAGTTATCCTCCAAGTAGCTTGATTTAGAGGAGTAGCAGGCAATAAATTTATGTTTCAATGAAGATATAGCATCTCTCAAAGATATAGCATCTCTCAATTTTTGCTCCGCATGCTGCTCGACGTAATGCATCCTCCAAGTTACTGCAAATCAAGCTAAGTATCTCTTTGTTGGGAATATATATTTAAAACATAAATTTATTTCCCAATAAAATATTTTTGGTAACAATAAAGTTTTTCTTAAATGAAAACTAATTTTTGTTATAATTGATTTTGACCGTTTCATACTTTGTTGTGTTAATGGTGTTAATTGCACTTTAATAATTTCTATTAAAACCTTGACTAGAAAAATCAGTTTTTTATGAAAAGTCTTTTAAGAGTTATGAAAATAATTTTTTCTCTTGTGTGAGAGCTTTTCATTTTATGTCTTTTGAGTTTTCAAGAAAAAATGAATTATTTGTGAGAAAGAAAAATCAAGTGTGTGATCATCCTTGGCTTTTCTAAAAGAGTTTCTGAGCAATAATAAAGTGTAGAAGTTTCACATCCTCTCACCGTGCAAGAGCGATTGTGTAAGAGATTGATCTCATTGTTTTATCCTGGGGACGACGCGCCATTGAAGAACCGCTGCACAATCTCAAGATCAGCCGCGAAACGTCTTAAAGAAAGCGACCTAGTCCGCGACTCAGCCATAACAATTTGTTTCGTGTTTGATTTTATTTGTTGTGCAGGCATAATTAGGAAATTTTTCCAACAATTTTAAGACGGTTTATTGATAGGTGTAGAATACACCTAATTTACTATCTAGTAGTTTATGCTTTCTTTGCTATTTTTCTTGTAAATTATGTATTTTACGCTTGTTTTGAGTTTTATAGCTACTTTGGAGTCGCACGGAGGAAAAGAAAGCACCCAATTTGAGCCAAAAGGGCAAAAAAAGGTCATTTTACAGGTGATTGATATATGGAGCCCATTTGAGGCTAAGGGGCAACCCAATTCCAGGAGTGTTAAACACTAGACCACTCAAGGTTAAGGGCTACTCTCTTGGAGGAGCACTAGAGAAAGGATAGTTCAAGTTAAGGGGTCGCTAAACGGGTAGCCCTTATCCGTAGAAATGGTGCTTATCACCGGTAATGGATGGGTTATGTCCATGGATGTTGAAACCCAAACCCATTGGCCCACATGACATCTACCCATACCCATATCCAAGCCCACATCCGCATTCTATCCATACCATGCCCACGCCCGAATCCGCCCCATTTAACCCACCCTTTCATATCCTACCCTAAATCGATTCTCCCAATCATTCATTCCATTCTCTCCGAAATCAAGAGAAGAAGAAAAGCCACACTCTGGGCTTTATTTAATCTGTCCAAAAGGTCTAGAGATAGGGATGAAGCCATGGGTTCGACTTGTCTGTGGGGATTAAGAAGATCGAGAGCTCGGGAGACGAAGGATGGAGATATTCATGGTGAAAATGGGAATTGCTGCTGAGTCCTGAATTGAAATGGAAGGAAGAGGTGAAGAAATGGGATTTCTCAAATCGAGAGTCATCGGCGAGAAGAAGATGAAATTTGTGTTAAAGGGTGAAATCATTGAAAATTCCAAGATGGATCGAGAAATGGGTTCTCAAGGATGATTGGGATGCATAGATGATGGTGCCTATTTCAAACAACAGATGAAAGAGGATGAAATTAGGTTTCGATTTGTTGCCGGTAATCTAGAGCAAGATGGATCGATGGGTATTGTTCAAGCGTAGGGTTTGAGTTGTGATGATGCTGGAATCGACGATTCAATTAGACAGAGAGAAAGATGGGTCAAAATGCGAGCTTGTTCGAATCAGGGAGAAATGATGTCAAGGAGTTGGTCTCTAAGTATCTTCGTATAGAACCGAGAAAAGCAAGATCAAGGTCAAGAAACCGGGGTGGTGCCGACTAGGCGATAAGAGTACAGAGAAGAATGATTAAGACAGGGGTTTTGAAATAATTTGAGAAGGGGTTCTCAGTGAGTTTTTGAGCTGATATTGAACTCGTAGGTGGAAGCCCGATGCTATATGAGTACCGAATAAGCCATCCGGGAAAAAAATAAATGGTGAAACTAGATGAATGATTAGAAATGTCACAGAACAAGAAGAGGCCCGAAATTGGCCAAAAAGCTATGAAATAAACGAAACTAAATTTTCCCTCGATGTCGACCGGACCATCCGAACGATCCCGATGACCGATCCGAACGATCCCGATGATCGATTCCGTGAGTTATCTCCTCGACAGTGAGCTTCCGTTGAAGTCTGACTTTCTTCCCTTTGACCTGTTGACTAACGGCTGAATTGACCGTTAGTCTTAACGAGGACCTACGGAATATTCCGCCGATATTCTCTCGACGACAAAATTTTCGCATGGCATACGTTTTCCGCCAAATTCCGCCACAATCCCAGCTCCTAAGTGAGCAAAATTGTGCTTTCTATGGACTCCTCTCATGGGTGTGAAGACTTTGGAGAATCGGGACTCAAATTTGGAAAGAGAAGGTGGAAGAGTTGAGAAAAGCTTCGAATTGGAAATTGAATTGCAAAGGAAAAGGATTCTAATCCTTAAGAATTGGAGAATATTGAAGCTTATAAATAGAGAAGTTTTCTACAACTTCTACACACCTCTCTACACACACATCACTTGTGTTTTTGCTTGCTTTTCTAAGATTTTTCTTTTAATTACTTGTGTGAATTTGAAACTTCTTCTTTTAATTATTATTATTTGTGTGAATTTCAAAAACATGAGTAGCTAAATTTCTTTTTGATTGAGGATGAATTCCTAGTTCTTAACATGATTTGAGTTTTTGTTTTCAAATTCTATCTTGAAGTTTTTCACATAATTATCGCTTGTTTTTACTAATAGGAGTGATCTTAAAGACACTCATGATTGATTGATAGATTGTTTGGGTGTACAACTAAATTGATTTGTTAATTCGATCTAAAGCTAGTGAAAGTTTAAGTAATCGTTCTTGACTTTTTACATAAGTAGCAAATTTAGACCTTGAGGGATTCCGTGGAGCAATTGTGTAGAAACAACGTAGCAAGTGTAGACCTTGAGCTAAGAGTCTAACTACTAATATCAACCTAAGAAATTCACAAAACCTAATGCACAGCCCGCCAACATCTAGGCTGAGCTAATTCTAGTGGCTAGGTGATTAGAATCCGAGGCGAGAACTTCGTATCCTAGGATATAAGGGATTTAGGGTTTAGCAATCGAGCTAGTCGCTTTACCTACTTGGTGATAATTTGTGACTAATAACAAGTAGAAAAGAACATAACTTGATTCATTGTTTCGTAAACGTCAATGATTCCTTGATCTTCTCTCTTATTGTTTTCATCTTTCAACTTTCAATTTTAATTGCTTTCTTTATTTTTATTTTTGCTTTTTACACCCCCTTTCGTGACAACTTTTACAACTAAAGATCACTTGCTCGTGGGGAACGAACTTGACTTCCATTATATTATTTTTTAATTGAGTGGAAATTTTGGAATTAATTTGATTGCACCTTTACACGCATCAAATTTTTGGCGCCGTCTGTCGGGAGCAACGGGAAGCATTTTTTAGTTGTTTTTATTCTTTTTGCTTTGTTAGATTCTTTTACCGTATCTAACTTAGTTTAAGTGAGAATCTTGTTTCTGTGTTATACCTTTGGTGAATGCTTAAAGGAGGTAGACCGAGTCCAATACGTCTTCGATCCGGCACTCAATTAAAGGATTTCATTCGAGAGCAAAGTTCCATGGCATGGTGAATGAGGACCCAAACAAACATCTTATGGACTTCTACTATGCTTCCACCGAGACTAATGCGGATGGAGCAATGTTGAAAGCTTTCCGCTTTCTTTGCATGTAATGCTAAGGAATGGTTATATTATTTGCCTTCCTAAGTATCACAACATGGAATGGGATGAAGAAAATTTTCCTCGAGAGATATTTTCCGCATCCAAAGCTACTCAAATTGCAAGGAGATTTGTGGATTGAAACAACAAGTGGGAGAATCATTGTAAGTGATGTTATGATACTCCAATACTTCTATGAAGCTCTCCACTCAAGTGATAGGTCTCTTCTGACGCTCACATGGTGGTGCACTCTGAGACCGAACAAGTGAATGCTTTTATATCCAAATCAAAGGCCAAGGTACGATCCATACTCCAATACCTATAATCCCGGGCTGGAAGGATCACCCAATTTTAGTTATGCAAACAAGCAAGCTTATGCACAACAAGGTGGTTTTCAACAATCACGATTCCAACTCTCAACAATAAGGTGGTTATCAACAATTCCAACCCTCAAGGAAAGAACAAGGATCTTCAATTGATGATAAGCTTAATGTCATGATGCAAGGTTTGCAAGGTCTTACTTCTATGTTCCAACAAAGCCAACAAAATCAACAAAAGACCGATTCGAAGGACTTACAAAATCAAATGGGACAATTAATTTATTGAAATCTCAAGCATCCACAAAACTTCCTTCACAACCATTTGTGAATCCAAGAGAGAATGTTAATGCTAATTACTTTAAGAAGTGGAAGGCAAGTGGAGGGTCCAAGTCATCATGAGGAAGTTAGTGAAGAGGTAGTCAATGACAAGGAGGAAACCGCACCAAAGGAGAATTCCACATCAAACGATCAATCCAAGGAACTGTTTTCTACTTTCACTACTCCACCTCCTTTTCCTAGTCGCTTTGCTAAATCCAAGAAAGAAGCTCAAGACAAGGCACTTATGGATATCTTCAAGAAGATTGAAATCAATATACCATTCATTGAGGCGTATTAAGACAATTCCAAGGTATGCCAAGTTCATGAAGGAATTATGCATCAAGAAGGATAGGTTGCTTGATAATGAAATTACAAAAGTTGGCGAGAGTGGATGCTATTGAAGAAGATGCCTACAAAGTGCACGGATCCCGTGGTTTCACAATTACTATTGGTAAACAAAGGTTTGAACATGCTTTACTTGATTTGGGAGCTTCCATTAGTGTGATGTCGGCCAAAATATTTGACTTTGAATCTTGGACCTTTGAAAGAGACAAGAGTTATTATCCAATTGGCAAACAAGTCTAACATATATCCTAAGGGGCTTGTAGAAGACGTTAGTGCAAGTAAATGAGCTTATTTTTCCTAGGACTTCTTTGTGGTGGATGGACAACAATGAGAACCGTTCATCTACTTTTTACTTCTTGGGAGGCCATTCATGACCGCAAAGACGAAAATTGATGTTGATAAGGGTACACCACTATGGAATTCGACAAGGAGATAATACACTTTAACATATTTGAAGCCATGCGCTACCTATGATGTGCATTCCGTTTACTCCATTGATGGTTGATTCATTAGCGCAACAAATGGTGGAATTGAACCAAGAGGATGAACTTGATGTGGTGTTACAAAATAGCATTGAATTGACGTCCATGGCTTATCTAACTTGGATGTTGAAATCTCCAAGGAATTGGTGGAGATGTGTGGTTACAAGAAGCTAAAATGGGTGATGTTTCTTATATTTTTACCCGTGAATGATGAAATACTTGTACCATCTATTGTGAAGGCGCCCAAACTAGAATTGAAGTCGCTCCTGATCATTTGAAGTATGCTTTCTTGGGAGATGGAGATGAGCTTAGGTGATTATTTCTAAGAACCTCACACCGCACAAGAAGACCGTTTGCTTAGAGTCTTGAAAGAGCACAAACGGCTATTGGGTGACAATTGCGGACATCAAAGGTATTAGTCCATCCATGTGCATGCACTAATGGAGGAGAACGCGGAAGCCGGTACGTGATGCTCAACGAGGCTTAATCCTCCCATGATGGAGGTTGTGAAAAAGAGATACTCAAATTGCTAAGTGTGGGGGTAATCTACCCACTTCCGATAGCAAGTGGGTAAGTCCTGTCCGCAAGTGGTACCAAAGAAATCCCAGTCAAGAAAAATCAAGACGATGAACTTGTTCCTACAAGAGTTCAAACCAAACTGCTGAGAGTGTGCATTGATTATAGAAAGCCGCAACCCAGAACGGATCACTTTCCTTTACCTTTCATTGATCAAATGTTGAGCAGCAAAGATGCATGGTGAGTATATTCATTATGTGGAGCGCATCATCGAGGTATTTATGGATGACTTTAGTGTTTATGGCAATTCTTTTGATGGTTGTTTAAATAACCTTGAACTAATTCTTAAACGATGCATAGACACAAACCTTGTCCTTAATTGGGAGAAATGTCACTTTATGGTAAACCACGGATAGTACTTGGTCACATTGTGTCCTCTCAAGGGCTCAAGTGGACAAGTCAAAGATAGATTTAATAAGAAACTTACAATATCCCACTTCGGTGAGGGAGATCCGTTCTTTTCTTGGTCATGCAGTTTTCCTATAGGCGGTTTATCAAGGATTTCTCCAAAATCTCCATGCCGATGTGCAAGTTATTACAAAAGGAGGCACCTTTCTTCACTTCAACAAGGAATGCGAGGATGCTTTTGACAAATTAAAGGAGATGTTGACTAGTGCGCCAATTATCAAATCACCGGATTGGAATCTTCCATTTGAATTAATGTGTGATGCTAGTGATTATGCGGTTGGAGCCGTTTTGGGTCAAAGGGTGACAAGTTGTCCCATGTTATCTATTATGCATCTAGGACCCTTAATGATGCACAAATCAATTATTCTACCACGGAAAAGGAGTTATTGGCTATAGTTTTTTTGCTTTGGAGAAATTTCCATCATATTTGGTGGGTACAAAGGTTATTGTGTATTCCGATCATGCCGCACTAAGACACTTAATAAAGAAGAAAAGCTAAGCCAAGATTAATTCTAGGATCCTATTGTTACAAGAATTCGACATAGAAATTCATAAGAGGGGTGTGGAGAATACTTATGGATCATCTTAGTAGACTTGTTATGTCTCAAGAGGAACTCCATTACATGACCGCTTTCCCGAAACAACTTTTCTCCATGGAAGAATCAACCCTTGGTATGCATATAGTGAATTACTTGGTGACAAGGAAAGTACCTAGTAAATGTCTAATTTCCAAAAGATGAAACTTAAGAAGGTAGCTAAACAACATTGTGGGATGAAATTTATGGAAATATGGCGTTGATCAAATAATGCTGCGTTAATTCCGAATTTCAATCCATTCTCTCCTTTGCCACACTTTTGCATGTGGAGGCCACTTTGGATCTAAGCGTACCGCTTCTCAAAGTTCTCGAGAGTGGATTTTATTGCCCACCTTGTTTGAAGATTCATATGTTTTTTGTAAATCGTGATAGATGTCAACGAACGATGGGTGCTCAAAATCAAATGCCATCACACCAATTCTCACCGTTGAGATTTTTGATGTGTGGGGGGTATTGATTTTATGGGCCTTTTTGTCAATTCAATGGGAATTTTATACTACTTCTTGCCGTTGATTATGTTTCAAATGGGTGGAAGCTAGAGCCACCAAGACTAACGACTCTCAAGTTGTTTGTGATTTTGTAAGGGAAAATATTTTCAATAGGCATGGAACACCAAGAGTGGTGATAAGCGATGGAGGCTCACATCAAGAAGGCTTTCCACACTCTCCTCAAGAAGTACAACATAACACACAAAATTGGTACGCCTTATCATCCACAAGCCTGTGGACAAGCGACGTGAGATTAAGTCCATTCTTGAGAAAACTAGAATACCACGAGGAAAGATTGGAGCTTTAAGCTCAACGATGCACTTTGGGCAATAGGATGGTTTATGGCAAGGCTTGTCATCTTCCTCGTTGAACTTGAACATAAGGCTTATTGGCGATAAAGAAATTCAACATGGAGTATGATGAAGTGGGAAAACAAAGGAAGTTACAACTACTAGTCTTCGAGACAATTAAAGTCAACGGCCATAGGTTGAAGCCATACTATGAGAACATCGCTATGTGAATTTGGATGAACTTTCATTTGGAGATGCACTCCTCCGAGGAGTAATGTGCCGCAAGAGCTCACGCTCACTTTAAAACAAGCGCTTAATGGGAGGCAACCCATCGGTTTTGTATTTCTTATCCTTTTGCTTTTTGTTATTTCTTTTCTTGTTTCTTATCATGTTAAAATTTCCCACCTTGACTTTACTAGGAGGATTCAATTACATTGAGGACAATGTAAGGTTTAAGTGTGGGGGAGTGGTTAAGCATGTATTTTATAAAAAAAAAAAATTTAAAAATTTAAAAAAAAAAAAAAAAAAAGTTTTACATAAAACCTTCAATTTTTAGAGATTTTAGAGTCACTAGCATACTTCTAGGTATGTTTACATAGAGATTTTGACCGATCTTGGAAAATGTTAGGGAACTACATTCGATTTCTTGTTTGTTTGAGTGTTAAATAATGGATTTAATCATGCCGGTGATGCGAATTTGGTGCTACAGAGTTGCCGATCAATCATTAGTGGAGACTACCCGTATTCATATCATGAGAGGCACCCCACTGCATGACTAAAGAGCTTCTTTAAGTGTGTGTCACCGTAAGTTAATTCCTAAATGGTGAGCTACCCAACTCCCACCAATAGAAGCACTACTTTGATCTCTTGAGTGCTAATTTTGTCAATCATGAGGGTGACGTCCATAGATGAAAGCTTTTCTTGTAGTTCGACAGTTAGCACCATTCTCTCTCGACAACAACGGATCCATAGAAACACTCTCATCATCAATAAGGAGCGATGGAAAGTTGAAAAGTTTAAGGTTTAATTTGAGAAAAAGAGCAAATTTCAAATTCAAATAAAGCAACATACAAAGAGCGGGTTTTACATATATGTTGAAGACTTACAATACAATGAGGTAATTTTATATTCAAGTATGGAGACTTATTAATGAAAACGAAGAAAAAATTAAAAGGTGAGAATTTTTGAAAGTTTATGATTTCAAGACGATACAAGTTGTGAAGAATCAAGCGGTAAAATACTTTTCCATTTTATGGTTTATTTTGTATTTAATTTCTCTGTGAATTAAAAAAAAAAAAAAAAAAAAAAAAAAAAGAAAAAAAAAAAAAAGATAGAAAAACAAGAGAAATATTTGTTATTATTATTAGTTAATGAGCCGTGGGGAAGGAAAATATAAAAGGAAGTTTCAAGGTAAAGGTTATAAATTGTCAAGGATTTATGAAATTCAAGGGTTTATCATCAATAGTTGAAACCGAAGACCAAGAAGTTAAGAACAAGGGAGCTAAGACGTTTCTATTGGATGCCGTGAGGGTGTTATCTTAATTGCGATCGGATGTGAAGGTAAGTAAGTAATCCCATCCTCAATATAAATGGTTGATTTCCTTTCTTAGAGATCGTCAAAAATGGTTTTTCAAAATATTAAAAGATGTGGGTTTTTAAAAATATTTTCTGGTTACCCTTCCCCACCATTCAACGTGTTGCAGAATTCTCTCTTCATTCCTACCTCGCACACATGTGAGAACCATAAAAAAGTGCTTATTTGGTATGAACTTATGATCATTTCCTCAAACACGATTCTCTCATTATGGTGGTTATTTCTCACTCAACAATTAAGAACTTTATGTTCTTTAGTATTTCTAACTTCTTATTACTAGCATGCAGAATTAGTCCTCATAACTCTTTGATGCTTGTGACGCTTGAACGCTTTGAAGTTGTGAGTTTTTAGTTTTTGCTCGAGGACTAGCAAAGTCTAAGTGGGGAATTTGATAGGTGTAGAATACGCTACTTTGGAGTCGCACGGAGGAAAAGAAGAAGAAAGCACCCAATTAGCCAAAAGGGCAAAAAGGTCATTTTGTTGTGCGGTTAAGCCCATTTGAGGCTAAGGGGCAACCCAATTTGAGGAGTGTTAAACACTTTACCCACTCAAGGTTAAGGGCTACTTTGAGGAGCACTAGAGAAAGGATAGTTAAGGGGTCAAAACCCATTGGCCCAATTCTACCCATACCCATATCCAAGCCCACATCCGTACCCCTATCCATACCTTAAAGAAAGCGATGTAGATGATGGTGGCGATTTCAAACAATGACATATTGTTCCAAGCGGAGGGTTTGAGTTGTGATGATGGGTTGGTGAACTGGAATCGATCGATTCAATTAGCGAAAGATGGGTCAGCCATAACAATTTGTTTCGTGTTTGATTTTATTTGTTGACCGATCCGAACGATCCCGAGACCGATAATTAATCAAGTCACCGAGGAAATTTTTCCAACAATTTTAAGACGGTTTATTGGAGAATTGGACTCAAATTTGGAAAGAGAAGGTGGAAGAGTTGAGAAAGCTTGGAATTGGGAGAATATTGAAGCTTATAAATATATCAAAACACACATCACTTGAAAACAATTGCTCAAACTTCTTCTTTAATTATTATTATTTGAATAAGTATCATTGTTTAATATGTTTTATAGAATTATATTATCGCTTGAACGGAGTATAATTTTTAGATTGTTTGATTTGTTAATTTAGCATGATGCTTGGAATTAGGTTACTTGGTACCTAAAGTATTTTTGATGGACTAGGGATATCATGGTTAAATATTTTTCTTCATTAATATTTAGCATAGAAAAATATTTTTGATAACAAACAAATTGTTTTTAACATGCTTTTTAATTGAGTGGAAATTTTGAATTAATTTGATTGCACCTTCATGATTACGTTTATTTTATCTCCTACATGGAGTTGAATTTGATGTAGAAATTTTTTCTTCACTAAAGATGTTAAACATAATTTGATGTAGAAATTTTTACTAAAGATTGTGCATGTTTAATTTCATAATTTTTGGACACCGAAAAGTATTTCTAAGGTATTTTACAAAAACTGCATAACGTTGCTGAAAATTTCTCGACGAGCAAAATTTAGTCGATTGAATTTGTTTGTCCCAATCTTTGTGCAGCTATTTTGGACTTGTGTGACATGAATATTTTAGATGAATAAATTATCTTCAAAAACCATTTTGAAATTTTCCAATTGGATTTTTGGTTTAAGAGATGCGGTGCTTTAAAAATAAATCGTTTTGTATAAATGTCGAAAACATTAGATATGATACTTGAGTTTAGAGATTAGAGATGTATGAAATTACATTACAAATCATGTTTTGATTCTAGTACTTCATACTATTTTTTTGCAATGAAAAATAAGATTATTGTTAGAAATCAAACTAATGCGTTACATATGTTTGATAATATGCTTATTAGAAAAGTTGTAAATACATGATGTTATAACTAAAGAACTTTATATATTTGTTTGATATTTAAGAGCATCTTGGAGTACTAGTTTTGTGAATGGTCTTGAAGTAATTATGTAAGTGCATACCTTGCTTATTTTTGGTTTCAAATGCTCACATGTATATGATTATGATAGGTGAAAATTCACTTACTTGAGCAAGCTTTATTTACCAATGAAATAAAAATTGTGGGAGACTAATGGATGTGTGGAGCAATGAGGTTGCTGACTTGTTTGTTGGTGTGCAAAGAATGGGAAATGATTTGTAACCAATTGAGCTTTAAAAGCAATTAAGGTATGTTTGTTGAACTATTTGTAGTTATTGTAGTAATCAAATAATGGCATTCTAAATTGAATAAATTGATTGTTCAATCTTAGAATAAATTTTAGGGAAACAAGATATTGAGAATTATTGTGTATGACAATAAACATGTGACTCATATAAGTTTTGAACTTATGAGATGAAATTTTATACGAACCCAGAACCGAAATAATTAGAAACCTAGTCAAAACAAATGTGAATATCAACTCTCACTAAGAAATGAACATAATATTGATTATGAGATTATTTGTTATTCTTGCACGACATTGGAAGGATATTAAATGTTATTAACAATGCTTTTCAAGCTTAGTGTTGAATGTGGATTTTTATTTAAGGTTAAAATTGTAAAAGCCAGAAAATTATGCGCTAACATCTTGTAAAAGATAAAGCCATTAATAAGTGTTGGATACTTATTCACTTTACTAATTCACCTAGAATGGAGCATGTGACAACAATCCCATTCTGTGAATTAAATACACGAAATTCATCCAGGTTGGAGCATTTAGCAACAATCCCATATACCCTGTGAATTTATAGCATTATTAATTAATGCGTAAGCAGCCTTGTATTTCCTGTACTCATTATCAGTGCGGCATGACGACTGAGTGTTGCTCTCAACAGAGCAACACGAACCTCCAAGCATTATAATGAAAGCATGTACGAAATACCCGTACAGGCTGCAACTCTCGGTGTGTTATACTAGCCCGATTGAGCATCCGGACTGTCCGTATCAGTCTGGATGTGATCTCGATCATCCAACTTCACCAAAGCATGATTGGATGGCCTGGGGATCAATTCCATAACCCCCAAGCAGGTACGGAATATTCACTGCCGAACCAATGCGGACCCCGCATGGTCGGCCTCCCCAAAATATTGGCCTAGCTTGCCAAAACGTCCAAACCAGAGCGTTTGGACGGGAAACCCTAAATTAAGGTTTTCGGCATATTACATGTGTCGCAAAACAATCTCAACCATCCATCTTCGCAGGTATAGATGGAGGGTGTAGATGTAGATTCAAAGGGCCCAGAGCATGTCAACACAATCACCGTGGGCCCGCCTACATACCTGACCAATCGGTCAGGACCAACCATGGTTGGTTATCCCAATTCGTACGCCGAATAAAGCATGGTCGCACGGCCGTGAAACCCAAAATTAGGGTTTTGAGCATCACGAGTGTTCATCTTCTCCGGCACGAATGGAGGGTCCCAGATTAGATTAAGCAGGTCCGGTCATACCAGCATGACCACCGTGGTCCCGTCTATCCCCTCACCTGATCGGCCAAGGCATATCATGCCTCGCTATCCCAAAACGCGTCCCAAACTTGCATGGTCACACTTCCCAAATTGAAAATCGATCTCGACCACTCAACTTCACCGGACGATTTGAGTGGCTTAGATCACGTTTTCATGGGACAGTCAGGTATAGGCGTGAATACCAGCCTACCACCTACACGCCGGATGGATTGGGCAAGACCGACCAAGTTTGGTCGTCTTGAAGCGCGCGCCCGAAGTTGGCACGATGTGCGGGCTTTGCGGCACCCGATTTCATTGTAAAATCGATTTCAACCACTCCTCTTTGCCGGTCAAATTGAGTGGCCTAGATCGCGCCTTTATGGGACAGACAGGTACGGACGTGTACACCGGATGTCAGTCTACACGCATGCCCGGTCGGTCCTTTCCAAAACCCTTCCCATGCTTGGTTTCACCAAGATGAAGAGTGATGCTGCGCACCTCTTCAAAACCCCGATTCCATCAACGGCCGCAGATGAGTGCCTCAAAGATCATCTCGTCCGTCCAGCTTCACCGGCTTGGTTATACAACCCTGGTCAGGACTTAATTGGTCAGTGAGGCGTCATGGTGATCACCACCCATCACTTTACCACACCATGATGCAGTACCTGTATAAAAATACACACGATACTTCACAAGTATCAATTTCCTGAATAACGCAGTTATTCAACTTAGCATTACATGCTACCTTTTGTGGGTCCCACAATCCACACATTCCAGACATCAATCATGTCACAAATCGGGGATACATACCGGGGGTATTGGTCTCAGCGGTTTAAAGGCGTGCAGGCGTGCAACGCGCCATCACAAGAACGTGTCAGGAAGTCATGGACAGTTAGAGATGACAAGAGAAGTGGGCAAGACTGGTCGTGTAACACCAACACACAACTCACTACTCCATCACTCCACTTCCTCCACTTCCCACGAGATACGTGAATAAGGCTCAAATGACTTGTATAAACAGGCTCTCCTCCCTATTTTCAAAACAGGAGAAAAAAGGAGAGAACAACAACAGAACAAGTCTAGACGAGACAGAAAAACTAAGTGTTAATACAAAACACCCGTGAGCTCGCTTGCATCAATCGTAAGCTCGCTCACCTTTCTCACACAAGTCATAAGCAAGCCAACACCTTCACAATCTCGACACCTTTTTCGCTTCCCTCCCTAAGATCAACCCCATCTCCTTCACTTTGTGACCGAAACAAGTCCTGGAACGGCCATTTCTTGGTTTAGGCCGGACTTGCATGCATTGATTTCCGAATCTACAAGCACTCACCGCGCAGTGTATTTGTTTAGGGTTTAGATTCATCCACACACCACAAATTACCAAATCCGGCAGGAATAGTTTTCACCCATAAATAATTGGCGACCACAGCGGGAGGTTAATCTCTCGGTTGTAAAGTCAATTTCTTCAAATCCGATTCAATTTTATCAATTTCAAAAAGGGTAGATCTTAGAACCAATTCAATCAGCAATTCATTTCAAGATGGTGGAACCCCAGTCTGGATCAAGAATCAATTTCGATGGAGCTAGTGTAGATAACACTCCCCCGTGTCGATGTACCAAAGGAGCTACCGTGGTCAATACATCTCGTGGAGTCGTCACTTCTATCACCAACGCTAGCGGAGAAGGAGATATTCCAAAGGTGTAACTCCTCCCATCACTGAGCCAGAGCAGCCGCAAATCCCAGCATCTCCTTAAGTGTGACACCTCCGGTAGTCACCAGAGCAACAACTTCCACTCCTTCATCAGGACGAGGAGCCGGAGGGACGAGAGGAGGACCATCTCCCATTACCATTGTAGACTTGATGGAGAAGCGGGAAGTTCTTGCTAAGACTCAAACGGATATGGCCGCAACTCGAAAGAGGTACTCACTTTTCTTAAGACATTAACCGATTGATTTCCACAAGACCCGTAACAGCCCCACGGAGACAACAAGGAAGCACCTAAAAGGTACTTCAAATGCGCGACCTACATGGACCTAATCAAAGAAGCGACATCGAGATATGAGTAGTCCTGTCATGGAGAATCCTACACCTGGGACTCGATCCTCACAACGATCCTCCTCAAGTCAATAGTTTCACTATGAACCGAGGCCTATGGATCGGGAAGCGTTTTCTCTAGTGGAAAGTTTATGCGAACTTTCACACCTCTCGAAGAATCAGCACACAGATACATTTTGCTGCAATCAACCAGAGGAAGGTCACAACCGTGCCCTACATGTCACCGCACGCATCAAGGATTCAGATTTCAAGACGGACCTTATCGACACAGGAGCGTCTTCGAATGTGATTACTCTCAAGACTCTCGGGACATCCAAGGTTCTCCCAGGAAAGGTCGTACGGAAGCCTACCACAATGACGGACTTCGAGGGAAACCAAACCAGCACATACGGGAGAAGCTCCGCGGAAAGAATCAGACAAGTTCGTTGTGTCCCACTTCCCACGTGGGCGTCAATTCAGGAAGAATACCGGCTTGCATCATTGAGGTCTAAAACCCACGATGCATCTTTGATGATGAAGCATTCTTCTCCATCCTGTGAAGCCACGACCCACGTTCACACGAAGAGGGAACGAGCTTTTTGGCGGGTCGTGACCAGAAAGGGAAAACGGTATACCGACACTGCCATTATCTATTAGCAGGGGAGAATGTTACCCAGTTTCTCCACCCAATGGAATGCTACAACAGCAACGAACCACAAGAAGAAGTGCTAGATGATCCACAACATCTGCAAGATGGCACCAACTCCACAACTGATGAGATTGAAATCGTTGAGGAATCTCCTAGGCCTATTTCCATCAGCTCAACCTTGTGTACGGATAAACGCACGAAGCTCGTGGAACTTCTCAAAGAGTACCAGGACATATTCGTTTGGAGATATGAAGAAATGATGGATTTAGATGAAAATTGGTTATCCATCATCTACATGTCATACCCGGATCCAAGTCGGTTAAACAATTTGTAGTTTAGACACGAGGAAAATGGATAGATCAAGTCTTGCATAGACTTCGTAGACTTGAGCAGTCTTTGCTCCAAAACGATCCTACTCTACCTAACATCGACATGTTAGTAGATGCAACCAGCGGACACGGCATGTTCTCCTCCATGGATGGATGTAGCGGCTACAACCAGATAAGGATGTACGAGCACGATCCAAGTAAGATAGCTTTTCGAACTCCTCTCGGAAATTTTTATTATACCATACTGCCATTTGGTTTAAATAATGCCGGTGCAACGTATCAACGCTCTATGACGGCAATCTTCCACTGGATCCGATACCTCAAGGGAGCAGCCTCACGAAGATAACGATGTCCACGCGTCATATCGAGCAATATCCGGGCGAGTCACTCTATCATACAGTGGTCGAACAAGATCCGGGCGAGTCACTTTATCAGACAGTGGTACATGTCTATCATGCTATGTTGGAGAATCCGCGCTTTTGGTCATCCTCTGGGAGCCGTTGAACGCTCATCTACAACAACATATGACCCGATAGAAAGAACCAGGCCTGCCGTAATAAAGAGCCTTATAATGTTTGTAGGGGCATATATCTCACCAACAAAGCGATACAACCTTGACCTTCAGCGGTTCACTCGAAGAAGCAAGAGTAAAACCACCGAGATACAACATCCTGCGCGTCCGTTAACTCCAACTCCAGTACCACATGCACGACTCCCACAATGATGAAACAATGTCCAAGATATTCCATATCTGGCTCGACATCAACCACTACGAACAAACCATGTAAACCACGCTTGGGGATCGAGGCTCAAAGCATGAAGTTCCTTCACAATCGAAGGAATTCTTCAACATGAGAGAAATGGTCACCAAGAAGCATGGAATTCGGGGAGGGTAAATCGAATCAAGAGGGAAACACTTCAACGCCCCTCTAGCGTAAAGCCGCACAATGGTCTATTCAAGAGCCGCATCAACGCTCTCTCCGGGACCCACATTCGCTTCAGAATACTTCTTCAACACTCTCTCCAGAATCCACCTCAACGTTCGCAACAGAAACCACTTTAACATCCTCTCGAGCCGTTTCAACACTCAAGCTGCATCAATAATCTGCGCTCTGGTCATGTTATCTTTGATGTACTCATTGCTCAACATACGTCTCATCCATCCTTCTTGAGGCCTCAAATGAGCATGAAAACCTTGAAGTCGATAGGAGAAGGGTTATCTTGTGGAATGATATTTTCATATAGTTGAAAGGGCGCGGTGAATAACTCATCATCAATGTTCGGCATGTCTTTGAAGTTGTCAACACCCCCGACTTGGCACCAAATTATCCCCTGAAGACATCTCAACAGAGTTCTTTTCTTCATTCTACAATAAAAGACATGAGTCAAGATTTGTATAAAAACGCGTGAGATGTGTAGTCACACACGACAGAACACACATTCACGTTGGAGTACACAAGGCTGGTATTGGGTCCAAACACCGGTATTGCTCAAGTTTCAAGTCCGGTGTTGATCAAGTCACAAGTCCGGTATTGCTCAAGTTTCAAGTTCGGGGTTGATCAAGTCACAAGTCCGGTATTGATCAAGTCACAAGTCCGGTATTGCTCAAGTTTCAAGTCCGGTATTGATCAAGTCACAAGTCCGGTATTTCTCAAGTTTCAAGTCTGGTATTGATCAAAGTCACAAGGCTGGTATTCGAATAAAATAGGCGCATGCAAAGCAGGCAGGCTTGCCACTGTTCGGTCAAGCACGCAGCGGGTTCCACTTGATCCCAGCCCCAGATTGGTCGAAGCAGACACAACCGTCCCCAATCAAAGCTCTCACTCCAGAAGAACAAGGAGTTTCAGCTCCAACACTTCAACGCTCTCTCGGGCCTGCTCCAGAAGCTGCTTCAACGCTTTCTACAGGACCCACATTTACATTTGAGCACACAAGGTTCATTTAAAAAAAAATTGCATGCTTACATCGGGTCCGACGTTCGATCAAGCAGACGCAGCGGACCCATGATTAACCAAAACAGGCACATCAAGCCCACGTTCGATCAAGCAGGTGCAGTAGCCCCACGAACGAAACAGGTGTAACAGTCCATCGAAACAGGCAAGACCGACATCATGCTAGGGGAACACTCGCCTGGACACCTCTTGAAGGTGACATGCTCCAAGGACAGGATGACCCGTCTCTCCTGGTAACATCTAACTTTATCTCATAAGCTTTGTCTTTAACTGTCACCATCTCATGCCTACCCCGCAATGGTGTAACCATTACGTGCTACGCATGGGACTTAATGTTGATGGTGGATTTTCATTTAAGGTTAAAATTGTAAAAGCCAGAAAACTATGCGCTAACATGTTGTAAAAGATAAAGCCATTAATAAGTGTTGGGTACTTCTTCACTTTACTAATTCACCTAGAATGGAGCATGTGACAA
The DNA here is from genome assembly GCA_023531295.1 of Papaver armeniacum. Taxonomy (NCBI): domain Eukaryota; kingdom Viridiplantae; phylum Streptophyta; class Magnoliopsida; order Ranunculales; family Papaveraceae; genus Papaver; species Papaver armeniacum. The sequence goes on along the minus strand of JAJJWW010006571.1, from coordinate 124,033 downwards.
CAATCCCATTCTCGTGAATTAAATACACGAAATTCATCCAGGTTGGAGCATGTAGCAACAATCCCATATACCCCGTGAATTTATAGCATTATTAATTAATGCATAAGCAACCTTTGTATTTCTTCGTACTCATTATCGCCAAGGCATGACGACTTAGTGTTGCTCTCAAGAGAGCAACACGAACCTCCAAGCATTAAATGAAAGCATGTACGAAATACCCGCACAGTGCCGCAACTCTCGGTGTGTTATACTAGCCCGATTGAGAACTCTCTGGTGTGTTATACTAGCCCGATTGAGCATCCGGACTGTCCGTATCGACCGATATGATCTCGATCATCCAACTTCACCAAAGATGATTGGATGGCTTTATAAATTCCATAACCCCCAAGCAGGTATGGAATATTCATCGCCAAACAACGTGGACCCCGCATGGCCTGGCCTCCCTAAAATATTGGCCTAGCTTGCCAAAACGTCCAAACCAGAGCGTATGGACGGGAAAACCCTAAATTAAGGTTTGCAGCATATTACATGTGTCGCAAAACAGTCTCAACCATCCATCTTCACAGGTATAGATGGAGGGTGTAGATGTAGATTCAAATGGCCCAGAGCATGTCAACACAATCACCGTGGGCCCGCCTACATACCTGACCAATCGGTCAGGACCAACCATGGTTGGTTATCCCAATTCGTACGCCTAATAAAGCATGGTCGCACGGCCGTGAAACCCAAAATTAGGGTTTTGAGCATCACGAGCGTCCATCTTCTCCGGCACGAATGGAGGGTCCCAGATTAGATTAAGCAGTCCGGCCATACCAAAGATGACCACCCGTGGGCCCGTCTATCCCTCACCTGATCGGCCAAGGCATATCATGCCTCGCTATCCCAAAACGCGTGTCCAAACTTGCATGGTCACACTTCCCAAATTGAAAATCGATCTCGACCACCAACTTCACCTACGATTTGAGTGGCTTAGATCATGTTTTCATGGGACAGTCAGGTATAGGCGTGAATACCAGCCTACCACCTACATGCCGGATGGATTGGGTAAGACCGACCAAGTTTGGTCGTCTTGAAGCGAGCGCCCGAAGTTGGCACGATGTACGGCTTTTGCGGCACCAGATTTACATTTGCAAAAATCGATCTCAACCACTCCTCTTTGACGGTCAAATTGAGTGGCCTAGATCGCGCCTTTATGGGACAGATGTGTACGGACATGTACACCGGCATGCCGCGTCTACACGCATGCCCGGTCGGTCCTTTCCAAAACCCTTACCATGCTTGGTTTCGACCAAGTCAAGAGTGATGCTTGCGCACCTCTTCAAAAAACCCGATTCCATCAACGGTCGCAGATGAGTGCCTCAAAGATCATCTCGTCCGTACAGCTTCACCAGCTTGGTTATACAACCATGGTCAGGAGTTAATTGGTCAGTGAGGCGTCATGGTGATCACCACCCGTCACTTTATCACACCATGATGCAGTATCTGCATATAATACACACGATACTTCACAAGTATCAATTTCCTGAATAACGCAGTTATTCAACTTAGCATTACATGCTACCTTTTGTGGGTCCCAAGATCCACACATTCCAGACATCAATCATGTCACAAACTGGGGGGATACATACTAGGGTATTTGTCTCCATGCGGTTTACGGCGTGCAACGCAACGCGCCATCACAAGAACGTGTCAGGAAGTCATGGACGGTTAGAGATGACAGGAGAAGTGGGCAAGACTGGTCGTGTAACACCAACACACAACTCCACTACTCCATCACTCCACTTCCTCCACTTCCCACGAGAGACGTGAATAAGGCTCAAATGACTTGTATAAATAGGCTCAAGACCCTAAACTCTATCAACGGTCGCAGATGAGTGTCATAAAATTATCTCGTCCGTCCAACTCCACCATCTTGGTTGAACAACCCTGGCTAGGAGTCAAGCAACCAATGAAGCATTCCCATGATCACCGTCCACCACTCTTCCACATAGAGTGATCGGTCAAGGTATGGCTCGCCCATGTAGCCTCCAAACGATCACTCGAAGATGGTTGGATGTGATGCTATTTCAAGACGCTTGATCGTGATTTACTCCATTAAGCCTTAAAATAGCGATGCTTCATACGTGCTGAATATATTCGATGCATTACATGCATAGAATACACACGATATTTTATAAGTACCGACTTCCCAAATAACTTAGTTATTTAACCTAGCATTACATGCTACTTGTTGTGGGTCCCACGATCCACACGATCGAGACATCAATCATTTCATAAACATGGGATACTTACTGGGGTATTGGTCTGGCGGTTTACAGCGTGGAGCGCACAACGCGCCATCACAAGAACGTGTCAGGAAGTCATGGACGGTTAGTGATGACGGGAGAAGTGGGCAATAATGGCCGTGTGACACTAACACACAACTCCACTACTCCATCACTCCACTTCCTCCACTTCCCATGAGAGACGTGGGTTAGGCTTGATGACTTGTATAAATAGGTTCTCCTCCCTATTTCCACAAGACAGGACAAGACAGAAAACCAAGTGTTGATACAATCATATTCAAATACCAGAACTGATAGCCTGCAAGCCAGTTTAGCTTTCTGATACAAGTCATAAAACAGCCAACACCTCCACAATCTCAACACCTTATTCGCTTCCCTCCCTAAGATCAACCCCATCTCCTTCACTTTGTGACCGAAGCAAGTCTGGAACGGACATTTCTTGGTTTAGGCCAGAGTTGTACAGATTGATTTCTCGAATCACAAGCACTCCCGTGCTGTGCATTTGTTTATGTTTTAGATTCATTTCTCATTCACACACCCAAATTACCAAAACCGGCACAAATAGTTTTCACCCATAAACATGAATTTAAAAGAAAAAGTTGTTGCAAGCCATTAAATGTTGATTTTCATTTAAAGTTAGAAGTCTATTATGGGGGCTCCAAATATTGATTTTGAGGGCTCACAAGATCACAGCTAGACAGGCCACCTATTTCTGTGTTTTTACTTGACAAATTTTGACCTATCAAGACAAGACAATACTAGTTTAAAAATGATTTGGTTCTATTTCCAAAACAAGCAAGGAGCAGTAGTACAGAAAATAAAAAAAAATGAAGTTTTTTTTAGCATCGAAAACGCTAAACGCATACCAAAATTCCAGTCCAAATGTAGGGAATGGCGTGGCATGTGTTTCCATAAAAAATATTAAAGTTGTTAGCGTTTTTGTTAGAGCATTGCTCGGTCGAACTCATAAGTGTTGCTATCTCAAGCTTGTTGTCAAATTTAGTTGTCAAAACTATATCTTGATTTCTAGTCTACAATTAGTTAAGTCTCGCATTAAGATAGATGGTGTAGTTGAGAAATGGACATCAACGCAGTCATCATTGCGTTCTATCGGTTGAATGCGAAGATCAACCGAAGCTTTTGGAGAACTTCATCAACAAAAGGTAAGTGAAGACTGAACCACCTATTTCTCAAGTTATATTCACTTTTCTATCTTTGATACGTTGTCGTGTAAAAAATTATACTATCGTAAGCATATCAAGAATTTCGAGTCAAGATTCTCTTGTAATTAGTCCTCGAAATATGACTAAGCTTAATGAACATTTCACACTTGATGAATTTCGGTTAAAAATAATTTATTATTCACAATCAAAATCATGATTCAAGATTATCATTCGAAAATAGCTTGGAACAGAGATATGTGTCATTGATGTTATTCAGGAATGTTTCAAATTGATTTAGAGAAATATAGAACTACTATAAATTCAGATGTAAGATAGTGTACATTTCAGTCTTACAAACTGGAAAACTGTTATAATTCTGAAGTCGCAATATATGTACTCAGTACATGTAGCGGAGTAGATATATGTTGATAAACATATGTTTTGTACGCATATTAGTATGCACACGTTTAAAGTATGTGAACTCGTGAATCCGAATCGATACACAAACCAGTACTCGTACTAGAAAGGAACTGTTGGTTACGGAACCGGTTTGGGACGGTCTGGAATTTGCTTATCTTTAAATGGTATGCTTACCAGTAGGCATACCAAAATAGTTTTGTGTTAACTCCGGAACTCAGTTATGTTTAAATTGTATACATACCAATACACGTACTGAAAAAGTTCTGTGAACTCCGAACTCGGTTATGTTATAAAGTATACATAGCGTTACACGTACCATGACATAACTGTTCACGAACATGTTAAGTACTTGTACTTTGTACACCTACTTACCATGTCGATTAAATTTTTATGCACATAAAATTATTTCTCTAAGATAATTAGCATTTTAATAATCTCTATTTATATTTAAAACACCATAGACATATTTGATCACTTGATTGTGTTTCGATTTAAGTCTTAAGTGTTTATGTATATGACCAAGCTTATAATTCAGTTGGCTAGCTTCGGCTAACCATTAATGAGCGTGGTCTTATAAACGATGTGGTTACGGTTCATCCTAACCAGAGTGTATACTTGATTATGTAAATCAATTTAAAGATTCATCTAACGGTGGTTATTGTTTGCTTGGCTCCAAAGCTATCTTAGCTTAAACCTAAAGCAACCCATGCTTTGAATATATAAGGGAACTTCAAACAACTCGGTATCTTTGAATCCGGACACTACTTTTTGTGTATCCTATTTGTAACTAGAGTCATCCTCTCTAGAAACCCTTTTAGGGTTTAGCGACTAAAAAGACTTCATTGGGATTCTTGAAGCCAGGTACATATATTGTTTATCTGATTTCTCAAGTATCCCCGATCTTAATCAATTATTGATCTGCTCACTTGATCAACATAGATAGTAATCATCAACATTCTTTTGTATCAAACTTTGTTCATTCCACAAGTTTTATACTTGTGAGGTGAATAATAATCTAGGCTTCACTTCGGGTTGCATAATTCCGGATTTTGAGGATATCTAGACTTTGTTTATTGCTATTGTTAGAGCACGCTTGCTAATCGAAATCGCAAATATTGCTATATCAAGCTTGTTTGTCAAGTTTAGTTGATCAAAATTTATATACTTGATTTATAGTTTGCTTATAGCTATGTCTCAGATGAGGATATAAGTGTGTAGTTGAGCTTCAGACTTCACGGCGTTCACCAAATTGAAGAAGAAGATTTACTGAAGAGCTTGGATGAACTTCATCAAAAAAAGGTATGTAGAGACTAAAACTTATCTATCACTCAGAAGTCTATTGTATTTTATCTTCTAAAGAGACTAAGTCGTATATATATATAAAATTTTACATTATACACATTTGATATTTCGAGATGAGTTTAAATCATATATATTTCTAAAAATACGTGCTGGAAGCTTTTAACTTTAGCTAAGTTCATCATATACTTGACAAGTTTAGTTGGAAACAATTTATTTGTTGGAAAGTAAATATTAAGTCAAAAGATGATCATGTGAAAATTACCTTGAACATCTTATATGATTTGTGTGAGACATTCATTTGATGTCAACTTGGGAAGTTTCAGATTGATTGATTAATCACTTGAAAATTACTTGAAGCTAGTGGTACGTGTAAGATTACCATTGTTGTCTTCTAAGGATGTTTCAATGATTAAATGAGAGTTTTAGAACGACTACCATATATGGATATAATGCAGGGATGTATATTTGTATGCTAACTGTGCAAGTCTAGTTCAGTGTATTTTAAACTATTGTTCGCGAACCTTGTTTGCGAATCGGTTTACCCGTGAAAAGGTCCAAGCTTTTGTTCGTGTACCTGCTTGTGAACGGCTAGACAGCGCCAAGTTCGAACTCCTGTTCGCGTACGTTGTTTGCGGGTGCACTGGACAAAGTCAAAGTCCGGAACTCTTGTCGCGTAATCGGTTGCGAAACAGAGAGGTTAAGTTCTAAAATCGGTAGTGTGATTTTTATACTCATGAACTCAAAGTTAGTTTGCAAACTAAAGTCCATGGAACTATAATGTAATAAGGTATGCGAACTATTTTTACAAATCGTGGCATGATGTTCATGAATTGGTTCTTGTATAAGTACTTTGTACAATTACAAACTAAACCGATTTTGTTTCAAATGGTTCATATACAATTATATTAAATGATGAACATTTGAACAACTCTCTTGAAACACATTTAGATTCATTTGATTATCTATCATGATTGATTGATCATCATATTTGGTATAAAAGTGTTAGATGAATACGGCTAAGTGATAAGTGTTAATATGGCTAACTTCGATTAACTATTACCTGAGCCCACCTAAGTATAAGTATATTTCAATTGTGTGTATCAAGCTAATACCATCTAAATGTGGAGATTGATTGTTAAATTTCTAAGCGGATCGAGCTTGAATCTTAAATCATGAGTTCATCTAATCGGTGAATATCAATTGCTTTTTTACTAAGCTATCTTAGCTTTGATTGTAAGCAACCCTGATTTGAAAGGCTATATAAAGGAGATCTCTAGAATCTGAGAAACCTAATCCCGACATCTCTGTGTGTCCTAGTTGCAAACTAGAGTCGATTCTCCTTTAACCTAGGTTTTCCAAAACCATTATTAGGTTAACGACTTGAAGACTTCATTTGGGATTTACTCGAGATCCCAAATATTTTTCTCTATAGTTACGTATTCTCGATCTTACTTTTTCTATCGTGTTAAGTGTTGTCTTCCGAGATTTACTCGAGATTTATCTCCGATAGGTAAGATATAAAAAGTAATCACAATAGTTCTTCGTCTCAGACACTTGTGATTCCGCGATAACTTTTTCTCGTTAATCAGTTGGGTTATGGTGAGGTGACCGATATTTCTAGGCTGCTCTTCTAGTATAATTCCGGGGTATTAGTTAAGTTTCTTGTTCACCTTGATTTATCTAAAGACGGAATAACTGAATAGACATATATGTAGACATATATGTGGGAGACATATTTGTTTATAAGTCTTCGACTTTGGGTCGTAGCAACTCTTAGTTGTGAGTGAGATCACTAAGGGAATCTTGTGCATAGAGTCCCGTTGGGATTCAAGAGGCGTGAGGAACGCGACTATACCTTAATCGGTGTGAGACTTGGTAAAGGATCAACTATATTCCAATCTGAAATTAAGTATTAGTAGGATAGAGTCTGTAGCGGCTTAATACAGTGTGGTATTCAAATATGGACCAGGTCCCGAGGTTTTTCTGTATTTGCGGCTTTCTCGTTAACAAAATTTCTGGTGTCTATGTTATTTCTTTTCCGCATTATATTTGTTTATATAATTGAAATATCACAGGTTGTGCGTAGTTCAATCACAGTTGATAAATCCGAACTTGTTTATTGGATAGAACTTGATTGACACTTGGGCATTGGTCTTTGGTACCGTCCAAGTTATTCTCATATCAATCGGGCTCACGGATTTCTATCTGTTCGATTTGCTGATTGGATTGATAAAGAGAGAGATATTTCTTGATTGAGTCTCACCTTTTAGTTGGTGCTCTCGGAATTATGTTGTAGTTTAGTCCATACAGATTTCCGAACAAATTATTGGGTATGGTTGTTATACCTCCGGTTTTTCAACTATCGATTTCCATTACCTAGATCTTTGATCAAAAAGGGAGTCACATATATAGGCTTATTTGTGGTAGGAATATTGGTTTAAAGTCTTTAATTGAGTTGAAGCAACTCTTAGTTGGTGTGACGTCAAGGGAATCAATTACGCGAAGTCTAGATGGGATTCAAGAGGCGTAAGGAACGCGACTGTAACTGAATTTCTGTGAGGGTTTAATTCGGTCTTAACTACATTCCAGTACGAAGTTAATTGGTAATAGGCTAGTGTATGTAGCGGCTTAATACAGTTTGGTGTTCAATCTGGACTAGGTCCCCTGTTTTTCTACATTTGCCGTTTCCTTGTTAACAAAATTTTTGGTGTCTGTGTTATTTCTTTTCCGCATTATATTTTTTATCTTTATAATTGAAATACCATTGGTTGTACGTAAATTAATCATATTAGATATGTACGACCTTGTCTTTTGGCTATGACTTGATTGATTACTTGGGAAACTGATCTTTGGAATCACTCAAGTATTCTCACAAGTAAATCAGGTTCACGGACTAGTCTCTGTAAACTTTCAAATTGTGAGAGATATAGATATAACTCTAGATATTATTCCTTGATTGAGATTCATTAAGTTGAACTCTCGGAATTGTGTTAAGTTTGTCTATACAGATTGCCTAAGAAAAAGTTAGTGGTGTATTTTGGTACCCCGCGTTTTTCAGTTTTTCCTCGGGCCGATTAATCGGTCGCTTACTTATTGTATTCGGGTATGGATCTTAAAAAAACATATATTCTAACACATTGACCTGAGATCTTTTAAATGCCGTAAAAATGGAAGAAATCACCATTGACTATTCTAATGAGAAAGGTAAGTAAGTGCATCTAGTTTATTAGGAAAATATCTCTTTAATATTCTTTTGAGTTATTGATAATGCATTAAACACTATGTTAGCATATGTAGATTGTGAATAAAAGCAATCTAGATATGAATTGTTTTTAATAACAATTTACTATAGAATTTGTTTATGATTTGGTCCTATTTTGTGTCCGTAAAACTAATTTGTGAAGGAATATTATACATATTTTTTTCTGATAACTTTGGTACAAGTTAAAACTATGGATCTAAATAATCAAGAGTTAGTGCACAGAAATCCTAATGTAGAACTTCTAGTCTTTCATCTACTAATTTAAGAAGATTAAGTTATATCTGGGTCAGGAACAAAAATAGTTACTTATGTTTCATTTAATCAATGGAATTTTTTTCGTCTCTTCTAAATGTGCATTTTGCTTACCTTTGGATGTACTTTCAATGCGTATTCGAAAAATACATGCCTACAGTAATTTTTTCTTTAGACAAGGCTGTAGAAGTTCATTTACTGGTATCAGTTTTGGTTTCTGTCCACAGGTATGGTTAGAATTCATTCCTCGTAAAAAAAAAAAAAAATTGTTGTAGAAATCAGCAAACCTCGAGGATTCTGGCAAGGAACCACCTTGGGTCAGATGTACAACTCAATGTTTTACGGTGATCAAATCAGTTAAGCATAAATAACATGTTTCAAGCATCAGGAATCAACTTTTAGTTGGTTCTTGTTAAAGCTGATTGTTTGAAGAGTTGGGTGTCACACGGGCTACCATCAAACAAGGCGAGAATACTACTAGTAACACAATAAATAATATGAAAGATAGATCGTAATCAACCATATCATACCAGTACTGACAATTAGTACTTTCGCCTGTTAAATAGCAGCACGAATGACGCCTTCCCCAAAAACTAGAGCGTTCAATGAAAAACCAACAAAAAGAAGAAGAAACTACTGTGCTGATAGTTCTGTTCGAACCTATAGTTCTATTTATAGGCACTCACTAAGACGGTGATTGTTTATAGTTTCCAAAATTTAGGAAACACCGAACACGGAGAAGATTTCGGTGTTCAGTAGCATGACGGAAAATATATATAGGACTTGATATGGGCCTACGACGCTGTCAAGTCAAGCGGGCCTGATTTGAATAACGGGGTGTTGGGACTCGCTAACTGAACAGAACACGCCATGAGATCTTGTTGGAGATCAGTTTCCGTTTTTCCAACTACAAAGAAACATGATTTATAAAGGGATACCAGTCCTATTAAGTGCTGATACAGTAATACCGTTTCATATAGGACAAAAAAATCCCATCGATCCTGGCCATTGGATCGATGAAATGGTATCAACACTTAGTAAAACTGGTATCCCTTTATAAATCGTTCAAAGAAAGCGGAGAATCTAAGTTTTGAGAAAACACAAGCCAAGTTTGGGAGCGTTAACTTGGTTGTGAAAATGTTAAGAGTTGGATATTACACGGGCTGGTATTGAACGAGGCAAAATTAATTAATCGTACCACTGGTAGTTACTACGTACTTTTGCTCGTTGAACACCCGCACCAATGACACCTTCCCGAAAACAACACAGTAACGAGTATTAAAATGAAAAAAAGGAAAAAAAATGAAAAGAAGCCAATTCTATTTTTTTTTTGGGTTTTGTTATCCTGTGCATCCATGCATAAAGATAACATCCAATCATTGACATATTTGAGTAACATTGAACACTTGGGCCTTTCAAGCCCACCATTTAAATTTTACCAACTTAATTTCTAGTATATATATATATATATATAGAAAAACATAAAGAGATACATAGTAGGCAAGCGAGCAACAAGCTGCGCCGCAAACCCTTTTTGAATTGCAAAATCTATCCTATTAAAAATAAAATCTCGTGAACGGGGGGGTCATGACATTGCTATGCATGACTTTCTCGGACCCTCTTGAGAAGTCCAACCGCTCCTGGCCAAATAACCAAAAATATCAAAAGCAAAGGGGAAAAGCATGCACATTGTCAACACACGCTTTCTCATGCTTCGATACCTTACCGAGGCAGCCCTTAGCACTGCTTGCCCAACCGTAAAGGTGCCATGTCTGATGCCTACCAATGGAGATACACTCAAAGGAGGTCAACACATGTGTGTTTCCCATTAGCCCACCCAAAAATAAGAACATCTGCTGGTCTTAGTGTCGATCTCCCTTCAAGTGGGTCTGTTAGGAAGTTCACAACCGCTTCTTTCTTTGCTGAAATGCCAGCCCTCCATAGTATATCATGCAAGATATCCCTCACATGATCATGTCTATATTTAAAACCAGGGTCTACCTTACAATGAACTGCATGTTCACCATACGAGTCCAAGCATCCTGTGATGCAAGTAGGACAACGAGAGTCTGAGGGATAAAGCGGGATCAGTAACCTGTATTTGAGGATTGAACGGTACTCCAAAGACGACATCTTCTGTCCAAGCCCCTCAATCGGAATAGAGAGAAGAAAATCTTGGGCATGCGCTGCTTGCAAACAACCAAAAACCATTTTATGTCTCTCCGTTAGCTTGTAAACTCTATCCATATCCTTAATCGCTTTACCAAAAAGAGCACTCGCCAGGGTACTTTGTGTTTTAAGGGGGGGCGTTGTCTTTATTGGTGAAGCTGTTAAAATCAAAATCAGGAAGAGTTACATGTAACGTTTTCAGAGCCTTATTAAAGTTGTCATCCATACCTTCCACACCACTTCTCCTCAGTATGTGATTCTGTAACCCCCACGATTGCACGCGCGAAGCTAGAAAAGCGTATTATGATGCCTCCCTAGCAGTGTAAAGGCCAAGACCTCCATATATAATAGGTAGTGTAGAAAGCCTCCACTATAACTCTCCAAAGAACGGTCCCCCACAAACCACAGTGCCATCTATCACTTCTCTCAAGCCTCTATCAACGATATCTACCGCCTCCATAATACAGTATGGGTGAGAAATACGAAGCCTAAAAAACAGCTTGGAGATACTCATACATGTTCGTAAAAGCAGCAATTCACTTTGAGGATTTTGGAGCTTGGATGAAATCTGCATCAAATCCACTGCTTTTTCAGCTCTCCAGATGGCAAGTCCCTTCACAAAACCAACATCAAGGCCGACTGCATCGCCCAATAGTTTGACTCCCTTATCTGGTCTTGATATTTCGACAGGAAACATCCCATCACTTATCCTCCGTCCATCACAAGAAGGCCAAAAAATTTTCGTTCTTAATATTCAATATAAGTCCCAGCACTGGCCCTTCCGTTTGGACAAAAGTGAGTGCTTTTGCCACTTCTTTGGTGTCGCCAATAATAGTGCCATCATCAAGATACCAGGCATGTAGGGGTAATATGCACTGCTCATTTATCTTAGCTATAAGTTGATGAAACACCAGAGCAAATAACAAAGGCCCCAAAGGGTCACCTTGTTGCACCCCTGTAGATGAATAGATAAAGGAGTCCCCCTCATACAGCCGTGCAGGTTGACCATACAAGCATTCTACCCAAGGCGATATAGATGGACAAAGCTTACGTACCTCAAAAAACATAGTTGTTCGGACAACTAGGTTAAAAGCATTGGTGAAGTCTACAGTTAGCATAGAGAGGCTAGGGTCTGCGTGATGTTTACTGACAAACCTATTCACAGCATGTAGGATTGCCTCAACACCACCTGAAACACCTACTCCAAACTGGAAATCTTATAGATACGCTTCCATGTCTTTGCCGACCCCTTTCATTGCCACTTTGGATACCAGTCGACGCCAGATTGTCCCGACAGCAATGGGACAGATACTCTTATCTGGTTTAAGGAGGGGTGTTAAGGGAGCCAATGCAAAAAACTCCGCTAGGTTAAGAGGGCATCTCCCACCAAGCCAAAGATTAACAACCTTAGTTATGGCCATGACCATATCGGCAGCAACAGTGGAGCCTTCCCCACAGAAAGCATCCAACAAATGTTGTGCCCGAAGGCCATCCATGCCGCACGAAATTCCCTTAGGGAACGATTTAATACAGCTTAGAATTGTACCTTCTTAGGACACTAAAGGCGTATCATGCAACGTACAGGTTGGTTTCCATAGAGGCGGCATAGTCGGATGTTTATCTTCAAGTGCTTTCATTGTGTGGCGCCACCCCAGACGAACTGATGGCTTTAACAGCCGATGTGAAGTGCCCACCTGCAACCTTGCGCAAACAAGTTGAGACATTGGTGCCGAGTCCGTTGTATTCCTCTGCGTAATCATCTAATCTAACACCCCCTGTTGCCGGCACCTTTAAAACCTCACGGAAAAGCTTTAGAGTTCCACCAGGTCCAACCCAAATTGCAAGTGCTTTGAGTATTTGTGTCAGTTGTGTCGCTTTGCGATTACCAGACTTGCATTCGGCTCTACCTTTAGGTCGGAATACTCGCAAAGTGCATCGACGAAGCAACAAAAGCCTGACCCAATGTTTAGTTAACAACCCTAGGTTCTGTCGCGACCTTCTGTAGTGCTGCTTTCAGGGCGTGCGAAAAAGCTAACCTGCACCCTCTTGGAATGCTCTTTACAGTGCATATCGGATATCTAAAGACTGCATCCTCAATCGCTTCATTCAATTCGAAATTGTTGTCCAGTTGCATTAAATACTCTTGCAGACCAGGCCTAGACACTTCAATAACTGTTTCAGCTACTTCTCCAGAAATCGCACATATCTCATGATTAATATCAGTGTCCCCCTCATGCTTGCACGCCCTGCTCCAAGCCTGAATTCTCATGCATTTGAAGCACAACCATTGCCTTAAAGTTCTCAGATTTTCCTCTAAACCCACCACATCGGTTCTTATGGCCTGTTGGAGTGTAGTCTTCCTTTCCATATTGCAGAGGTGTAGTCTCTTCAGATGGGGGATCAAACATGAAAAGACTTTACTCCCAATTCCCTCATCTGGGCACCCATGAAAATCCCTAAACGGGCATAAGATAATACCCTTACCTACGACAGTCATTAAAGCACAATAACAAACAGGAGAAGCACTTACAGACTCTGATTCAGAAACATATGGAGTATCACCCAGTTACAAGCAATTTTCGTGGTGTTTGAGAATCCAAAAACACAAAAACAATCAAACAAGAATCTATTGAAGAAAAAGTATAAACAAGGAACTACCTAAGAAACCATCGAATTCACCAGGAGTGTAACGACGTGGAAAACTGAAAAAATAAAACGAAAACTCCTCACACCACCCTAACCATCGAGATGATGATGGTGGAAATGGGAGTAAAGGGTGTAGTGGTTTACAAAGGCATTGTTTGTCGGGTGGTGGTTTAGGTTCAAAGCGGTGATTTTTCTTTGGTTTGACTCTAATTTTATAATGTTAAGAAAACTGCTTGGGGTTTTCTTTGGTTTGACTCTAATTTGGTTTTTCTTTACGAGTTGACTCAGCATGGTGAGCTGACTCGTTGAACAACCTTCTTTTTTGGACTTTTTTTCCCTATCTTTTGGCAACAATAACGCCTTCTCAAAAGTAAATAACCAAAAAACATCAATGGAACGCGTAAAGAGTTAGACAATTAGATAGACCACCTCTCTTTGCATTTTTACTTGACAAATTTTGACCTATTAAGACAAGACAAGACCAGTTTCAAAAAGAGTTGGTTCAGTTTCCAAAACAAGCAATAAGAAGTAATAGAACAAAAAAAATGAAGCTATTTATAGCATGCCTTCACTTTTTTTTTTTTCTTTTCTTATGATTAGTAAAAATTTGGTGTCAAGGCGATATTCTAACTTTCTGTCACTGGTATCATCACCCAAATGACTTTACCATCAGTACTACAAAGGACACCGCAAATGACTTCACTTCTTGGACCAAGCTACTCTGTCTGTCTTGTCTGATGCTTTTTGTTTTATCTGCCTCTGTTTCATTTGTTTGTGCGTCAAACTTTATCAAGACTCAAGTCAAAGGTGGGGCAAGTAAGGTTTATTAGTATTTTGCTTCTTATTTAACACCTACTTAAGTGAAAAACCACCTGGATGGGGCAATGCCCTGGTGTACGTCAAATACTTTAGCCAACATTTATTGCAAAGACTAAAATTGCAAGAATATTTTCCCCTTCGATCCAAATCATTTTGACACTTGGAAGTAAACCCAGGACATCATTTGGTTTCAGGATGGATTTATCAAGTTTTTAAACGTGGATGGTATATATACAATGGAATTTCCATACATTAATACTAGATATATCAATAACCTCCACGTATTGATACAAAACTATATAGTTTTGATTCGTCAAACCTATATTGTTCAACCTCCATGCATTAATAATTTTATGCATGCCCAAAAATATTAATATACAGAGGTTTTACTATAATATATCAATTCAACGTAATACGGGTGCCAACCATGCATCAGAAAAGAAAACAAAAACTATTATCGACTTTAATGAATTTAAAAGAAAAAGTTGTTGAAAGCCATTAAATGTTGATTTTCATTTAAAGTTAGGAGTCTATTATAGGGGCTCCAAATATTGATTTTGAGGGCTCACAAGATGACAGCTAGACAAACCACCTATCTCTGTGTTTTTACTTGACAAATTTTGACCTATCAAGACAAGACAATACTAGTTTAAAAATGAGTTGGTTCTATTTCCAAAACAAGCAAGGAGCAGTAGTACAGAAAAGAAGAAAAAAAATGAAGTTTTTTTTAGCATCTAAAACGCCAAACGTAGACCAAAGTTCCAGTCCAAATGTAGGGAATGACGTGGATTAAAGGAGTGGCATGTGTTTCCATAAAAAAATATTAAAGTTGTTAGCATTTTTGTTAGAGCATTACTCGGTCGAACTCACAAGTGTTGCTATCTCAAGCTTGTTGTCAAATTTAGTTGTCAAAACTATATCTTGATTTCTAGTCTACAATTAGTTAAGTCTCGCATTAAGATATACGGTGTAGTTGAGAAATGTACATCAACGCAGTCATCATTGCGTTCTATCGGTTGAAGGAGAAGATCAACCGAAGCTTTTGAAGAACTTCATCAACAAAATGTAAGTGAAGACTGAACCACCTATTTTTCAAGTTATATTCACTTTTCTATCTTTGATACGTTGTTGCGTAACAAATTATACTATCGTAAGCATATCAAGAATTTCGAGTCAAGATTCTCTTTTAATTAGTCCTCGAAATATGACTAAGCTTAATGAACATTTCACACTTGATGAATTTTGGTTAAAAATAATTTATTATTCGCAATCAAAAAATCATGATTCAAGATTATCATTTGAAAATAGCCTGGAACAGTGATATGTGTCATTGATGTTATTCGGGAATGTTTCAAATCGATTTAGACAAATATAGAACTACTATAAATTCAGATGTAAGATAGTGTACATTTCAGTCTACAAACTGGAAAACTGTTATAATTATGAGTCGTAATATATGTACTCAAGACACGAGCGAGTAGATATATGTTGATAAATGATGTTTTGTACGCATATTAGTATGCACACCTTTAAAAGTATGTGAACTCGTGAATCTGGATCGATACGCAAACCACTACTCGTATTTGAAAGGAATCTGGCCGGTTACGGAACCGGTTTGGAACGGTCCGAATTTGCTTATCTTTAAATGGTATCCTTACCCGTACGCATACCAAAATAGTTTTGTGTTAACTCCGGAAATCAGTTATGTTTAAATGGTATACATACCAATACACATACTGAAGAAGTTCTGTGAAATCCGAACTCGGTTATGTTATAAAGTATACATACCGTTACACGTACCATGACATAACTATTCAAGAACATGTTAAGTACTTGTACTTTGTACACCTACTTACCATGTCGATTAAATTTTTATGCACATAAAATTATTTCTCTGAGATAATTATCATTTGAATAATTTTTATTTATATTTAAAACACCATAGACATATTTGACCACTTGATTGTGTTTCGAGTTAAGTCTTAAGTGTTTATGTATATGATCAAGCTTATAATTCAGTTGGATAGCTTCGGCTAACCATTAATGAGCGTGGTCTTATACACGATGTGGTTACAGTTCATCCTAACCAGAGTGTATATCTTGATTATGTAAATCAAATTCAAAGATTTATCTAACGGTGGTTATTGTTTGCTTGGCTCCAAAGTTATCTTAGCTTACCCCTAAAGCAACCTATGATTTGAATGTATATATAAGGGGAACCTCAAATAACTGGTATCTTTGAATCGGACACTACTTTTTGGTGTATCCTATTTGTAACTAGAGTCATCCTCTCTAGAAACCCTTTTAGGGTTTAACGACTACGAAGACTTCATTGGGATTCTTGAAGCCAGGTACATATATTGTTTATCTGATTTCTCAAGTATCCTGATCTTAATCAATTATTGAACGGCTCACTTGATCAAGATAGATAGTAATCATCAACATTATTTTGGATCAAACTTTGTTCATTCCACAAGTTTTATACTTGTGAGGTGAATAATAATCTAGGATGCATGATGTAGTTTTTACAGTGGTAAGAAAAGATTCGTTGCTCGGACTTTTTTTAAAGATTTGATTTCAGATTAATAAAGAAAAATATTACGACAAACTATTAAAATTTGATTTTTTTGTTACCAAGGAGAGATGAGTCTAGGGCTTTGGATTTCACTACTTCTAATGATGGTAAACTCAATAATTAAAACTTTGGCATAATACTCCTATTTTACTCAAAACAATCTCATGCTTTGGAAAATATAACACTACAAGCTCTTTTTTTTTATGACTCTAGTCACTATTCTAAGGCCTAATCCTCCTTCGCTTTATAAAAGATCTAGAGAAACTACCCAAAACAGTTTTTACGAAGCATGTAAAGAAGAGAGAATTTTTAGACAAATTAAAACACAATTTTGAAGTAAATATGCCAAAGAAGTTAATTACTAAATATTACCCATCAAAAATAGTTTCCTCCAAAACCCTAGGGAGAAAATTTCATTAATCATTGTATTGAAAAATAATAATAATAAAAGTGCTTACAATGGTTTTCAGTAATATATGACCGTCACTGAGGGTCCTTGTTTTAAGACTGCTTGAAGAACGATAAAGGGTTAACTCTGTCGTTGTGTTTAAGACTCCCTTTGCGACGGCTTTTGGTGGTGCAATGTTCTTCGTGTTCTTAAGTTTTTTTTTTCAGCAGCAGGTAACTCTTCTAACCTCTGATTTTCTCGATTCTAAGCTTTCTATTTCTCCTCCAAAGTATCCCCTGTCTCCTTGAGACTCCCAGAGACTTTAAATACACCACAGGGACGTGAAAATCTCTCTTTTTTCTTTCCCAGAAAGTCTCGGAGTTTCTCTTCTTCTACATGGATTCTCTCTGTTGTCAAAATCTTGTCTAACCAATAGAATACAATTCTAGGATCATACGTGTACTGTGTAGTTGAAAATATTCCCAAACTGTACGTACTTTCCTTTGTTTTCAACTCATAACTTCCCGGTAAGGAAAACCGATAATATTGTCGAGATTTAATCCCTTTTAGAGCTCCCAAAACATGTCATTGAACATCTTGTATATGGTAAGAACATTATCCTGTACCAAATCCCTTGAAAATCTCCCAAACTTCCAAAACTCAAACCAACAAAGACCCGTGGAAAACCCTCTAACCTGTTTTGTCGAAATCCGATTATCCAAATTCCCATCCGGATCGAATAAAACCACCATATCATCCCCGTTTAGCCGATACAAGTTGGCCCAAATGATTTGAGCCATTGAATCTCTCTCAAACAACTTTAATTATCGAATCCTAATATTGCCATGAAGAACAATATTTTCCCCGCCAAAATTTTTTATCACTGATTCACCTTCTGTGGATTTCCTAGCCACCCGATCGAAACAAAACCATCACCACTCTGTTTAGACCTTAGGAACAAGCCCATTCAATTCCAGCAATTTAATCTCTTCCTAACTCCATCAAAATCCAAACCCTAAATTTGTTCTTCTTTTCCCGCCAAAATTTAAATTTCAAATGGAGAAGATGACCTTCCCCTTATCCAACAGCAGTGTCCCTTTAGCAATTTGGGTTACATTTAACAATTCTTAGGGTTGCGAATAGCAATTTGTGGGGTACAAAGATGATTTTTGGGCTGTATTTAGTGAAAAACTCCTGGGTGACTTTATCGACTCTTCCGGGACATTTCTGGGGGTGCCTTTAACACTTTTCTGGGTGCTTTTAGTAGTTTCTCGAGCAGCCATCTCTTACTTCTCATATTCACTTCTTTTCTTCAATTTTTATACATCACTAAGGCTGAACATGCTTTTCAAACATAATCGCATCACTAAAGCCAACATGCCTTTCGTATAGAAAAGAAGTAAATAATGAGAAATAAGTCGCCTTCAACAAAGATTTGCACATGAAATGACACTTTAGCCCTTTTAAGCGATGTTCCTCTTCTTTGCTCCAAAGTACCTAAAACTCAAAATCAAATAAAAGATACATAATTTACAAGAAAACATAACAAAGAAAGCATAAACAATAGATAAATATCAAGGTGTTTTAGACACCTATCAAATTCCCCCACACTTAGACTTTGCTAGTCCTCGAGCAAATCAAACTAAATACATACAACTCCATCTCGTCGAGGATACGGTCACACTTAGCACGTATAACAAGCCTTTAAACCCCTAGGTGGCCCTAGTGGCCGAGTTATAGTCTCGGGAGGGTTTACCGTGAGGTGTACCCACAAAACCTTTATACTCCGTGACTCTAGCTATCCTCGCAACTTTGGAAGGCACTAAAGAATCTCCTTGGTTGGCATACTTATTGACTACGGGAGGAAGTACCCGATGCGAAATTCCAATTGCACATA
Source organism: Papaver armeniacum (assembly GCA_023531295.1). Taxonomy (NCBI): domain Eukaryota; kingdom Viridiplantae; phylum Streptophyta; class Magnoliopsida; order Ranunculales; family Papaveraceae; genus Papaver; species Papaver armeniacum. The sequence goes on along the minus strand of JAJJWW010006571.1, from coordinate 104,855 downwards.
CACGAGTTTGCACTCAAAGATACTAAAAATTCATATATAAGTCACGAGCTCTACTCATATAGTTTATTAACATCATAACCGGTGTCGACCAATCACATGGATAGATTAAGAGATGGATATAGAAAAACATAGATGGTTTTGATGTTGACTAAGGTGATCGGTGTTTCTCATATCTGTCTAAAGGCCACTGCCAAAACGAACCTATCCTAATGGATTGAGATACTGGTCTTGGACTAATATCAACACACTGGCATATACAAGGGAACCAATGGTCGATAATCCTAACTCTAGGTCAACACAACTGGCATATACAAGGGTTCCAGTGGTCGACTTTATTGAATTTATTCCGGTTGGTCTGGTGGTCTGGTCTTTTTTTTTTTTTTTTTTTTATCTCAATCACTCTATTTCACCCTAGCAGTGGTAACAAATTGAATCGTGAGCCCCACCTAATCACTTAGATAAACATATTTTGAAGAAAACAAACAAAAAATAGAAGTGAAAGGGATTCAACGAGATATGGCGAAACTACCATGTTTTTTCTTTAATTCTAACACATGAGCTCTGTGCTTTTATGAATAGACTCTTTAGATGTTGCCATCTAATCAGATTGGTTCCTCAAATCCTACAACCAAAATGCTTCCATCCACTTAGATTGGTTAGTGCCATCCTTAATAAGCATAAATTTCTAGGCTCTAGAGTTTTTTTTTTTTTTTTTTTTTTTTTTTTGGAACAACTAAAAGTTTTTCCCTCACCCCCACACTTAAACCTAACATTGTCCTCAATGTTTCAAAATAAAGTGCAGTACCAAAAATATAAGTAACAAGAGGTAAGTCAGAAAGATAGTACCTGGATGAAGCGTAGCAATCCTTCCATGGGAGCAAGAAAGAAAGAAAAAAAAACAAAAACAAAACTAATGTACAACAAACAGGATCCTCCGTGACGGACCTTAACATCACCATGTATGGGTTGCCTCCAAATAAGCGCTAAGTTTAATGTCTTCACCAGACGTTGTGACCTGCTCAAATTAATCCCGGTAGACAGATCTCTCGCCTCCGATTCTTCTATTGCATGACTGGGTAACTCCAAGAATGGTTTCAACCGCTGACCGTTAACCTTGAAAGTTTCTCCGTTCTTCGGATTTTCAACTTCAATTGCACCATGAGGAAAAACAATTTTGACAAAATATGGTCCAGTCCACCGAGACCTCAATTTACTGTGGAAAAGATGTAAACGAGAATTGTAAAGGAGAACTTTCTGACCTGGTTCAAATGTCTTTCGAATAATCGATTTATCATGAAATATTTTTGTTTTCACCTTGTAAATTTTCGCACTCTGGTAAGAATCATTACGAATTTCTTCTAACTCATTGATTTGAAGTTTACGGTTATCACCAGCAGTTGGTAGGTCAAAGTTTAGCCGTTTAATGGCCCAATAAGCTCGGTGTTCTAATTCTACAGAAAATGGCAGTTTTACCGAAGACAAGTCTATAAGGAGACATCCCAATTGGAGTCTTAAAAGCGCTCCGTAAGCCCACAAAGCTTCTACTAAGCGCAAAGACCAATCTTTTTCGGGTAGGGTTTACGGTCTTTTTCTAAAATCTGCTTAATTTGCCTATTAGACACTTCAACTTGGCCACAAGTTTGTGGGTGATAAGGTGTAGAAACCTTATGGGTAATGGAGTATTTCTTCATGAGCGCCTCGAAAGACCGGTTGCAAAAATGGGAACCTCCATCACTAATGATTGCTCTAGGCATACCAAATCGAGAGAAAATATTGTCTCTAACAAACTTGATCACAACATGGCGATCATTTGTCTTGGTAGCTATTGCTTCAACCCACTTAGACACGTAGTCAACAGCTAATAAGATGTAATAGTTGCCATAAGAATTGACAAAAGGACCCATAAAATCTATACCCCACACATCAAATATTTCTATTATTAGTATAGGATTAAGTGGCATCATATTACGCTCTGGGTCAACTTCCCTAAATTTTGACATCTATCACAACTTTGACAAAATAAGTGGGAGTCCTTAAATGAGTTGGACAATAAAGACCGATTGTAAAACCTTCGCAATGTTTTCTTAGAACTAAAGTGACCCCACAAGCTCCGAATGACAAAAAGTAAGACACTGGAGACTTCGCTGTCGTGAATACAACGACGGATGATCCGATCAGGCAATATTTGAATAAGTACGGATCATCCTAAAAGTATTTTACCTCGCATAAAGAATTTAGCTCTATCATGTTTAGACCAATGGTCGCATTTGACCAGCTTACCAAATAATTGACAATGTCTCGCAAACCCGTGGTAACAAAGAGATGGAAAATAATTGTTCATCAGGGAACGTGTCAAGGATCGGTTTCTCATCATCTCTAGTCTCATCAAGGATACGGGATAAATGGTCACCATTACATTTTCGGACCCTTTCTTATCACGAATATCTAGAGTAAATTCTTGGAACAATAACACCCATCTAATCAGCCGAGGTTTGGAATCCTTCTTGGAAAGGAGGTATTTGAGTGCGGCATGATCAGAATAGACTATGACCTTATACCCTAGGAGATATGATCTAAATTTCTCCAAAGAAAAAACGATGGATAACATTTCTTTCTCAATGGTTGTGTAGTTCATATGGGCATCGTTTAGGGTCCTACTAGCATAATAAATCACACTAGGTGCTTTATCACGTCGTTGGCCAAGGACAGCACCAACCGCATAATCGGACGCATCACACATAAGTTCAAATGGGAGGTTCCAATCGGGTGGTTGGATGATAGGGGCGAAGTCAACAATGATTTTAGCTTCTCAAAAGCCGCAACACAAGCTGTAGTAGCGGGATTTCCCACACTACACCCCTTACTCGATTTTGCTTAATTAATCCATTGGAAGATGTAAGATCAAGAACATTTATTGATTGAATTCATGAAGTGTTTACACAGGAAAATAGAATTACACTTAGAAGTTAAAACACTCTTAAACTTTCTCTCTCCTAATGACTTGCCCAACAATTCCAAAAGATCTCTCCCCTTCTTACGGACTCATTTAGCCCTTTATATAGGGTAATACATAGTGGATGACAGCTAAGCTACCCTTTATTTTCTGGGAATGTCTCGCGAAGTGTCGCAGATGCACAAACATTCACTCTCGCGACACTTCTTAACCCTCGCCGAGTCTCACGTCTTCTTTATGTTTTGCCTGTCGTTATTCATTGCGTCGTTTATTTTAGCTCCTGCGACTCCCTCGCGACGCGCCGTCGTTCATTAATCTCGCGAGCCTTGTGCGTTGCGATATTATGATCCTACATCTTGCCTCTTTTTCCTTGAATATTGCTTGAAGAGCGATTTGAAGGAAAAATTCATTGTTGTCATATTCCTTGGTTTCAATTGGTGAAGGAACGAGCGAAAGAATACTTTTCTCAAAAAGTACGTACTTGCCTCTATTCTTTTGTGTAGTTCCAAACTTCTTTGTAATACATATGCGAAGTGCCATTTCTTGTCTCGGGAATTACAGAAAATAATCAAAGTATCGCAATTTCTCCTCGCCTACCAAGAAATACATTGTATATTTGGATTTTACTAAAGTTCTTTCCGTCAGGTTTCCTTGGATTTAGCAGTGACCGCTTACACGTGTCTATATTTACCTCTTTTTACCGGTGCATTTAATGTTATCCGGTCATAATATTTTTCTCATCTATTTATAGGAGCATCCCTTGTGAAAAATTTTCCTTTTCCTTTTCATCTTCTTCATCGTCTGCAAGTGTTCTTCTTTCTTCATCGTTCTGCAAGTGTTTGCTTATTGTTGTCTCTTATCGTCTTCTTCACCACCCTTACTATTCCCTACCAGTTGTTACTCTCATGGCGTCCGGGTTTGTTAATTTTGCCACATCCGGATGATTTTGTGGTTGATCAAATTTGAGATTAGCTTTCTTTGTTGAAATCATCTTGGTATGATTAACTTTGTAGTTTTCTTTTCGCCATTGTTGTTTAGCAAGAACCAACCCGAAATAAGTTTACCGTGAAGAATCCTCTTCTTTCTTTGGGCTCGCCATCGAAATCTACTTCGCAACAAGAATCCCCCAAGCACAACCAAAGCTCACTTCACGAGCAAAATCTATGGCTTCAAAAAGAAATCTGCGAGTGACAAGGTATTCAAGAAACATTTATTTTTTTTTTTTTTATCAACAATACATTGTTGCCTCTCTGCTTTTTATTTAATTTGTCATTCGCAGGATGATAAAACTACTGGTCATGCTCCCAAAAAGCCTCGCTTCTCCAAACCTGTTACTCCCGATGTTCCATTTCCTTCATTCACACCTTCATCTCCTGCTGCGAAATCTTCGCAAGATAATTTTGTGCCCCCTTCTCCTGGTACTACTACCAACGACAATATTTCTATGCCTCAACTCCTCATAGACCAAGTTCCTTATAACTGTCCTACTACAAACGATCTTATACCTTCTCCTGCTATCAATATCCCTGCTATTTCTCCAATCACTTCTCTCCCTGAAACCTCTTCTTCTCATGAGGTTCCTTTGACAAAGGACGACTTGTCTTCTTTGTTTGAACAAATTCCTCTAACTGCTGAAAATTTGGAGGGGATAGATGTGGCTTTTAAGGTCCTTTCTGATCTCGTGAATGATGCCAAAAAGGCTTCTACTGATCCTGTCAAATCGAATGTCTGCGAGATTTTAAGTAAGCATCTTGGTTCTGAGAGGATCTCGCAAGCATCTTTAGTTCAAGAGGTTAATAAGCTGAAGGATGATCTCCAAGTTATGGCTGTGAAGTGCAATAATCTCCACCTTGAAAATCAAAAATTTCTCGGTATCTCACTAGATCGTGATAATCTTCGCAAGAAGAATGAAGAATTAAAAGGTATGCTCTTGCCGTCCCCCCCTTTTTTTTTTTTTTTTTTTTTTTTTTTTTTTTTATGCAACTCAAACCCTTGCTCGTCCTCAAAGTATTAAACCAGAAACGAATAATGGAGATATATCAAACGGAGTCTATCGCTGAAGAAGTTCGAGTTGAAAGAGATGCTTGGATGGAGCAGTATAATCTCTTAGATAATCTTCATACCTATGCGGTGATCAAATAAATAACTTGTCTAAAGAGAATTTTGATTTATCGCAAGAGCAAATCTCATTAAGTAATGACTTATCTCGCCTCTCTTATGCTTTGACTAAAACTAATTTGGAGTTGGAAACTTTATCGGATGAGAATCGAACTCTTTCTCAAGAGAAACGTTCTCTTGAATAAGATGGCGAGCTACTCGCAAAGATATAATGCTTGTCAAAAGTTATTTGAAGAACACAAACAAGCTAATCATACTTTGAAAAGCCAACTTGAAGAAATTACTGCTTGAGAGATAAACTTATTCGGGGTAGAATAACGTTGAGTGTAAAAGCGAAGCAATTCCAAGAACAATGTGTCCAATTAGAAAAATCCAACTCTACTCTGGTGACCGAAAACTCCATACTTGTTTCTAATGAAAAGAATTTGCGATCTCGATTGAAAGGCTTAGTGGGAGATTCATTTGTTGATGTCATGGACCGCTTGGGGAATAATTTCGCACTTTAATTCAACATCTTACTTCTCAAAGGAAGGTAGTCAAATTATTTGACTATCTTAATTTATGTATTTATTCCATGAATGCTTTATTACCACGAAGATGCCAATAATGTTCGATAAGAATTTTCTCGATCTTGTGTATTTGTTATGCGGACTACGAGAGAAAGCTTCGCTCCACTATCTCCACCCTCAGGTCTGATTATTCTAGAATTCGCAAGGAAAATGGACTACTCTCCGCGTCTCTTGCTCGTTCTCGCGACCGTGCAAAACGAAGATTTGATTATATGTCTTATTGTAAGGACATTGATAGTAAGAATCGTCGAAAGGCATTGCTTCGCCAATTTTCTCCTAAAGCGGAAGTTCTTGTGAATAATATTTTGCTTTCCAAGTCTCTTGATCCTATCCACGTCGATCCTTTGGAAGTAAGTGATGATGAAGTTCCCAATGCTCAGGATAGTGATTATGAATATGAAAGTGGCGAAGATCTCTCGATAAGGAAGTCGTCGATGAAGATAGAAAAAAAATTTACGATGAAAATCCGGAATTGGCGAGAACAAAGGTGAAGAAAACATTTACGAAGAAAATCCATCAAGCGGCGGATGTGAAGGCGATAAAGGCGCGAGAAAAGCCTCAACCATCCTCTCTTTGTAGATGCGAGAGTTAAATTCTCTTTGTAATTTGTTAGAATTCCTTTTTGTTCGAGTGACTTAACTCTTTTGATTGAGTAATTTCCATATTTCTTTCTTCCTTTCTTAGTTAAGATCACCTTGCGAGCATGTTCGCTCATTGAATCTTTTATTAAGTAAATCCATCCCAATCGAGGATTTGATTTTAATTCTTCTCAACTGCGACAAAGTCGCAGCCGCTTTACATTTTCATGCAAGGCCCATTGACCTTGCCTTATCATTTTTGTGTGGTCTTCCAAGTTAGACCTCCTAGTTAGAGGTCTTCCCTGCCACCTTTCATCGCGACAAAATCGCGGGGACGTCTTTACACTTGCATGTAAAGACCCATTGATCTTGTCTTATCATTTTCCAAGTATTTTTGCCTCTGCGGGATGTTTTAGTTGCGACAATATGATAGGCCTATATATCCTTGCGAACACATAGCCCCATGACATTGCCGTCATGCGACGAAATCGCAGGACGTCCGTACACTTTCATGTAAAGACCCATTGATCTCGCCTTACCCTCACGTTAGTATTATTGCCTCTGCAGGATCATTGCACAAATATGACGAGCCTAAATTCTCTTGCGAGAACAGAGCCTCATGACATTTGCGTCTGTTTTGACACCCCCCCTAATGGAGAGTGTAGGATCATAATATCGCAATGCATAGGGCTCGCGGGATCAATAAACGACGGTACCGCGAGGGAGTCGCAGGAAACTAAAATAAACGACGCAATGAGAAACGACATACAAAACAAGCTGAAAGACATGGAACTCAGCGAGGGTTAAGAAGTGTCGCGAGATTGAATAAGTTGTACATCGCGACACTTCGCGAGACATTCCCGAAAATAAAGGATAGCTTAGTTTGTCATCCACTATGTATTACCCTATATAAAGGGTCGAGTGAGTCTCGTTGTAAAGGGGAATCTTTTTAGAATTGTTAGGCAAGTCATTAGGAGAGAGAAAAAGTTTAAGAGTGTTTTAACTTCTAAGTGTAATTCTATTTTCTGTGTAAACACTTTATGAATTCAATCAATAAATGTTCTTGATCTTACATCTTCTAATGGATTAATTAAGCAAAATCGAGTAAGGGGTGTAGTGTGGGAAATCCTGCTACTACATATGCGCTAGAAACAGGAGACGTGCGAGAGATTGACGTAGAAATTGGAAATAATTTGGATTAACGAGAAAGAGATTTGGAAAAGATACTCAAGAATTCATTGGAAAAGAAAAATGGCTAGAAGAAGAAATGTACAAGGGCAACCAACGATTGTAAGAAGAAGTGGGAGACTTGCTTTGGAGAAAGGAGGAATGAAACAGGAGAATCATCAAGGATGAATAGGAGAAATGATGGAGAAGATCAAAATCAGGCCACCAATCTCCCCGAAAGAGCAAACACGGTGTGGATTATGATAGAGTAAGTGTGCATACTTGGAGATCGATTACGAAGACGAGAGAGAAGAGGAGCAGCAGTTGGTGAACAATGGACAAGGAGAGGAAGGGAAATGAATGGAGAAATGAATCCAGGGAAACGAAGAAATGGCAGCATTAGAAAGATTGAGACAAACAATACACGAGGAGAGACGGCTAGAGGCGGAGAGAACGAGCAAACTTGACAAGACAAAATCATGAATTGAGGATGGAAAATATGAGGTTGCAAAATAGGAGATCTAGAAGTAGCGTGAGATCAAGTTCAAGATCGAATGGAGAAGAAAGAAGGAGAGTTTTACCAACGAAAACCAATGAAGAAACACAAAATCCGAATATAGAGCATGGCGAGAGAAGAGGAGAAATAGAAGATCGTTATATTCCTCGGCCAAAAATCTTCAAAATGAGCGAAATAGGGAAAATCAAGGAAACATGCAACTCCAAGAACCGAATGACCCAAATTGATGAAGGAAGAATAATCTTGCATGGGAGAGAAGAATTGAGAAGAAACCGAGAGATCGAAGATGACATTGAGAGACACTACATTGAACAAGCGCGACTAGCTCGCGAAAGAGAAAGAATAAGAGCGAGAAATGGAAAATCAAGAGATGGAAGAAGCAATCCGGCAGAATAACCATGACAACCGCGAGAGAAGGAGGGAACAAAATCGTACCAATAGAAATATTAATGAAGAATATGAGAGGGTGCGAGATGATGAGAGTTGAGAGGCAACCAAGAAGAGAGAACAACCGATATAATGGCGTGCGAATTGTCGAAAGAAACGAAGAAGACCGTCGCGAGGAAAGAAGAGGAGAAAATAATGAGCGGGAAGGTCAAAATAGGCACGAGCGAAGAAGGAGAGAAGCGAGCTAAAAAGACCCGGTAGAATCAAATTCTGAGGCAAATGAACAAATCTTAAGAGAACTAGGCTGAAATGAGAGGATTCTTGAATAATAGAAGGGAAGGAGGAAGGAGACAAGTTAGATGAAGCCATTGCGAGAAGACGCGAAGAATCCCTTCACGCTAGAAGTACGAGATGGGAGGAATACCTCCTAAATGCAATCTACCCTTGCATTAACCAACATCTTTGATGGAACAACTTGTGCGATACAACATATTAAGGCTTATATGAGATGTATGTTACAATGGGAGAATCATGATGCCATATTGTGCAAATATTTCGCGTCAAGCTTAATAGGAGAAGCACTAAAGTGGTTTGAAAGTCTACCAAGGAACACAATCACATCATTTAACCATTTACAAGCCACATTCCTAGGAGCATACATAAGTAACAACTCTTCACGACCAGGTATTGAAGATGTATTCGGGTTGAAACAAAGGGTTGGCGAGAGCTTAAGGCGATTGACAATAAGATGGAGAACCATGTGTAGCGAAATGGCGGGACGGGTTGAGGAGAGATATCTCATCCTCTCATTTGTGAATGCTCTCTTCGCGACTAACTTGTTATACATTCAAATTTTTAGAATCAAAAATACAATCACGATGGCGGAAGCTGAGAATTACGGGAAGAATATATTGCCTTAGAAGAAAGACAAAATGAAATGAATTCTTATCCAAGTCGCGAACACAAGCTCCAACGCCGCGAACGCAAGTTTGTTACCTCAATTCATAAATACGGTGGCGAGCACTTCGCAAGGACAACAGAAGCAAGGAAAGGCGATGAGGGACAGCGGAAGATAGTAGCCATGGGAAGCCACGATCAAGAAGAGTTTGAACGAGAAAGGAACTACTACAACCGTAACACAATAATAAGATTCGGAGAGGCTAGATCAATGTGCAAGAAACTTATGGTGGACGAAGGCAATATAACCATGGAGGGCGGAGAAGTCATAGAGAATAGTATGGGAACCAATTAGGATGCCTCCACCGAATGCTAGTGTGGAAAAGATCTCGGGAGGCTATACTTGTGATGGAAAATGTACCAAGCACCTTGGAATGTTGGAATGGAACCACCACCAAAGCGATAGAAGTCATGAGTTTTGTTCTTACCATCGCTTCCATGGACATCAAACAAACGATTGTAGAAACATAAAGAGAATTATTCTCGGGATGATTGATCAAGGAAAGCTGAATCACTTTCTAAAGGAGAAGAAAAAGGCCGGACATTACCACCACCACCGAGAGATGCACGAGAACAGTGTCAGCGAAAGGAAAGGAAACATTTGTGATAGAAGTGGGAACAAAAGCCAAAAATTTGAATTGCAACTCTATTGTCCACTCTTATCGCACAATCGAAGATTTTCATGACAACGTGCTCAGTAGAGTCTTTGCGAGAGATGCTAATGATAAAGAAATAATGAGCTCTGGCGAGAACGACGCAGTTAGAAAAGTGGCAGTTGAAGACTATTTCTTTCTCTGCAGATGAAGTGCCAAAAGGAAGAGAAACACATGATAGCCCGTTGGTTGTGAAACTAGAGATTAACCCAAAACCAATTGATGGAGAAGATGATGAGGCAGAAGCTTGTTGGGCGATCAACCGAATCTTAATCGACACCGGAAGTTCGGTGAATATTCTCTTCTACCATACTTACAAGACGATGGGAGGAAAAGATGAGGATTTGATCCCCTCTACATACAAGATATATGGCTTTAATGGCACTGCAAACAAACCAAAGGGAGAGGTTCACATGAGAATACCTCTACAAGGATTATGCAGCGATGTTTTATTATGTGTGGTTGATGTGGAATCCTCGTATAATGCACTAATTGGGAGGCCATGGCTTCATGAAATCTTGGGAATCGCGTCAACCTATCATCAATGTATTAAATTCCCACATCCAAATGGCATTGGTATTATACAGGGAGATTGGAAGGAGTCGCAACAATGTCATGAAGTAGATGTAGAAAGCTGCGAAGAAAGAAATGCCAAAAGAAAGGTTGGAAACAACATGTGAGAGATGAGCAGAGAAAGGAAAAATTGATGGTAGATGCCATAGAAGTAAGGGATCGAACATACCTCGCGAGGTGAATGCCTAGAGACAGGCCAATATTATGGTAATAAAGAAGCAAAGGATATGAGGAACAAAAGGCATAAGAAGTGAATAATCAACAAAAACGGGAGAAAAAGTAGCAATTGAAGTAATGATGTGCGAGAATCTCGCAACCAAGAGTAAAATGGGAATTTAATTAAGAAAGAAAAGTGAAAATACAACAAGTGAAACAAAACTTCGTGAAAACAAGAAATATCGACAAATAATGAAACATGAATGATTGAATGATTTAACAAATATAAATAAGCAAATGAATGGGACGAACCTTTATGGCGTACACCCTAGTTCGCGAATAACATTTCGTAAGAGGCAAATGTAAGACCTAAAGTGCGTCATATGGGGGGTATCTCTCGACATGGCTCGGGGGAAGGTTACACCGCTCCCGAAGCCCGAACCATGAAAATTTGGGGCCCATGAAAGCCTATCCGGAAGAGGTACCTTGGATTCCCAACTATATATGTAGGTTATACCCTGGTTGGGCGACCGAGGGTCTCTTCCTAGGAGTCGATGTATGCTCAAGGCGCCGAGGTACACGGTTGAGCCCGAGTGCCGGGATGGATGAACCTACCCCGGCCATTCTTGGCAAGTCTTGGCATGCGTTGCACTCGCCCGAAGAAAACTCCACTTAGGGTGCGGTCTCGTAACCATAAACCCTATAGGTATAAGGGATAAGAGGCTGCGAAAACAACTGGTTGTTGTTAAGACCGGATGGGAGGAGCTAGTCTTGTATGGCCGATGTTTCGCCTCCTTGAAGGGGCAACCGGGAGATGATAAGGGCGGTGCTCTCCATTAGGGGTGTCAAAAAGACGCAAATGTCATGAGGCTTTGTTTTCGCAAGGAGACTTAGGCTTGTCATATTTGTGCAATGATCCTGCAGAGGCAATAATACTAACGCGAGGGTAAGGCGAGATCAATGGGTCTTTACATGAAAGTGTACGGACGTCCTGCGATTTCGTCGCAAGACGGCAATGTCATAGGACTTTATATTCGCAAGGATATCTAGGCCTGTCATATTGTCGCAACCAAAACATCTGCGCAGAGGCAAAAATACTTGGAAAATGATAAGGCAAGATCAATGGGTCATTACATACAAGTGTAAAGACGTCCTGCGATTTTGTCGCGATGAAGGTGGTGGCGGGGGAGGACCTCTAATTAGGGAGGTCTGACTTGGAAGACCACACAAAATGATAAGGCAAGGTCAATGGGCCTTTGCATGAAAGTGTAGAGGCGGCTGCGACCTTGTCGCAGAAGAAAAAAAGATAAATTCTCAATTCATAAAGATATAAGCGACCTTGTCGCGACGATACATTTCAATAACACTAAAATTATTATTCAACAAAATACATGAGGATAACTAACTTCTTCCATCGAAGATAAATAACGAGAGGCAAGTATGGGAATGGAAAAGATGAAATATTGTTATTCATCTTTGATGGAAGAAGTTATACATCAATAAAGATAGTCAGTTATATTACAAGGAAGAACTAACAAAAAAGGGGAGTGAAGATTGAATTCATGAAAAAAGAGTTCACTATAACAAAGATACGACAATGTACGAGATATTACAAGCGAAAAAAGAAAACAAAAAGAATTATTTCTTTGGTGATTCTCTTCTTCATCTGATTCTTCAATTTTATTATTCTCATCGCGGAATTTTCTTCTTCGCCGGCCTTCACTATCGAAACTTCGAGAGACAGGTAGATTCTCGGGGAACCTTTTCAAGAAGCCGGGGATATGAATGCGAGAGGATGTTTTGGTGTTTACAAACATACTCCATGGCTCCATTGCGAAAACGAACGACATCATTATTAAAATTTTCCACTTGTCGTTTCAAATTGTTTCTTCAACTTGGAATATCTATTATTACGAAGGGAGAGATTCTTTCGAGCTGTTGTTTTTCGATTCAAGTTCTTCAATTCTCATTTGGAAAATTCCGTGAGTTGTTCTTTCTCGATTCAAGCTCTCTAATTCTAACCTGAAGCCTCTTCTCAGATTCTGCAAATAAGTAACAACAAGTTAATAATTTACAAGCAATACTACAGAAGTAAGAAGTAGTAAGGTGTAATAAATAACCTTCTCTATCAGATATCATATCTTTAATCAAGGAAGTATGCTCGGCGTGAAGACTAACATCAACACCTAGGTTATTCCTGGCATTATCTAAAACTTTCGCAGCCCAGGCGAATTCATCGTCACTATTTATAACAAGGAGGGAACGAATTTGATCTTCTCGCTCACTAAGCAAGGAATTCTGGCGAAGCAATTCATCCCGTTCAATTTGTAGTTCAAGGAGAGATTTTTGAAATGTTGCTAATGCTTGTGCACCATTATTAGCAATGCGATCTTTATCATCTATAAGGTCACTAATTTTCTTCCTCAAAATTTTGATTTCTTTATTGGACTCGAGAAACATTCGTTTAAATTGGTTGGCAGCACTTAAACCAGATCTATGTTCAATTTCTAAAAGACGATATTTGGTCTGAAGTTCATTTAATGAAAGGGAGTTAATTTTGTTTGATGAACTACTTAAAGAGTTGTTGAGGTGAGCGAGAAGAAGGTTATTATCCATAGGATCGGGAAATGTATGGAGAAGAATAGCCTCATCGGAGAGATTATATACATCTGCGAAAATAATAAGTTAGGTAGCAATAGGCGACCATTAAAATAAAAATAGTAAAAGGAGGTAAAATTTTATACCATAAAGTTGCTGATTGGCATTTTGAAGAGTGGACACCTTATCCTTTTGGGAGTTAAGTTCGGTGTTTAACTTTTGAATTCTCTCGTCTTTATCGCGAGATGACGCAGCTTCGGTCTCTAATTCTTGAATCTTCTTGCTCAATTGCAAATTCTTCTTTTCAAGATTGTTGCGTCTTCTCTCAAGGTATGAGGCAACTACAAAGGAAGATCTTCCAACCTATAAAAGAAGATAGAAAAATCATTAAAACATATATATATACTTAAACAATTTAAAGTTAGCAGGGAAGTATGACTATACACATACCAGAGACCCAAGTGCATTCAAAAGGTCAGGAGACACAACTCTAGAGACTCCATTGAATGAATTATTGCCTTCCAGTAAAGCAGCATTACACACGTTTGCGAGAGCCCCGCAAAGAGAAGCTAGGGGAGCATCTCCCATTCCTTGGAAACAGTCTGAGAAGATGTTGGATAATTGATCCATGGAAGAACTGGTCGATGGAATCTTCTTGGCGAGAGAAGAATTCGATTCATGGTTATCCTCGTCGAAGATTGAGCTTGAGCTAAGGCGAGAAGAGGATTGGACCTTTCGCTTCTTAGTTAAGGGGGCAGAGGATTTACCCTTGCGAGCGACAGTTTTACCCTTATTTTTAGTCTTCGCAGCAATAGTTTCTTCAACTTCAACCTTCGCATACGCGTAAAGATAAGAAACAGAGGCAACAATATTGTTTTAAATAAGAAGAAAGGAAGTGATTCTTACTTCACTCGTAAGCGATCGAAGCAATGTCAGAGTATCCTCCGACGGATCCTTTTTGTAGCTTCTTTTCAACCTGGCTATCTGAAAGATTTCACAAACTCAGCAATTATAGAAAGAAAGTTACGAAAGCCAAATTTGAAGTTGGAAACATACCTCTTTCTTCTTCTCAGACCATTTGAATTCCCAAGGATGATATCCTGCAAGATTTGCAGGAAGAACATGCGGGCCCGCGATATAAGGACCATTTAAAATTAAGGGTACAACCCACCATTTCTCATCTTTGGAGTGGCGAGGAGTAGTATTATTACCGGGTGCCAATCAATATCCCGCATGAGCAATTTATCCTCAGAGACATTATCCTTTTTCTTGACGAATGCCCCGGAGATTTCGCATTCACCATAGTTATCACCGAGTAATTTTCAAAAAAGTTTTCCACAGTGTATTTCTCAACAAACTATTTCCAAGTTTGCGAATTTGGGATTTACGACAGAGTTAGAGTATAAAGATCCTTTGCTGCACACCGCGGTTCGCGAACTCAAGCATCGAAGGCGAATACAATCGCCACTTAATTGATAAATAGCCCGAGAGAATTTTTCATGGGCCAAAATTTCATAAAATAAAGGCAACTCGGGATCGTACAAGGGAATAGGAAGTCCCGAGAAGCTGACCTAGCGAGACTATAATCTTTTGATCATCACATTGATGATCGGAGAAAATTTTCTGAAAAGAATGGATGAGGGTTCTTGATTAGGAATGGTTGATGAGTAAAACCCTTCTCGAGCAACTTCATTGAACTTCTTCAAAAGAAGTTTTGTATGCACGACTAATGGAAGCCATTTATCGGTATGGGAATGGATGGAAGATTGAAGATTAAGATCGATGCTAGAAAGGAGACGAAGAAAAGATTTGCGGTAGCGGGAGCGCAAATTGCGGAAGGAGAAAATCAAAGAAAGATTGCAGAGAGAAACTAAAGAATGAAAAGGAGGGGAAAAGAAAACTATATATAGGAAAAAGATCCTCGAGAAAAACGAGGTCATTTAATGCGAAGAGACATGAATGGTCAAGAAAAGTGGTTGAAAGAGACGTGTCAAGAGAAGACATTAATAATCAAAATCCGTGTAAAAGTACAAAATCAAGATTCTAAAGATAAGCGATCGCGGCAACAATATTATAAAAATCTCATGGTACTCTTCCCCTCGCAGGAGAAATATGAGGAGAGATAAGAGACGATACTTCATATATATCTCAAAGAAACTCCGGAACTTCGCAAAAGAATAGAGGCAAGTACGTACTTTTCAAGTACAATATTCTTCTGCTCGTTCCTTCATCAACAAAGATCAAAGATTACTATGACAACGGATTTTTCCTTCAAGATCGCCCTTCAAGCAATATTCAAGGAAAAAGAGGCAAGATGTAGGATCATAATATCGCAATGCATAGGGCTCGCGGGATCAATAAACGACGGTACCGCGAGGGAGTCGCAGGAAACTAAAATAAACGACGCAATGAGAAACGACACACAAAACAACCGAAAGACATGGAACCTGGCGAGGGTTAAGAAGTGTCGCGAGATTGAATAGTTGTACACTGGCGACACTTCGCGAGACATTCCCGAAAATAAAGGATAGCTTAGCTGTCATCCACTATGTATTACCCTATATAAAGGGTCGAGTGAGTCTGTTGTAGAGGAGGAATCTTTTAGAATTGTTAGGCAAGTCATTAGGAGAGAGAAAGTTTAAGAGTGTTTAACTTCTAAGTATAATTCTATTTTCCTGTGTAAACACTTCATGAATTCAATCAATAAATGTTCTTGATCTTACATCTTCTAATGGATTAATTAGGCAAAATCGAGTAAGGGGTGTAGTGTGGGAAAACCTGCTACTACAGAGAGCGTCGCCCTTATCATCTCCCCGGTTGCCCCTTCAAGGAGGCGAAACATCGAAACATCATACAAGACTAGCTCCTCCCATCCGGTCTTAACAACAACCGGTTGTTTTCGCAGCCTCTTATCCCTTATACCTATATGGTTTATGGTTACGAGACTGCACCCTAAGTGGAGTTTTCTTCGGGCGAGTGCAACATATGCCAAGACTTGCCAAGAATGGCCGGGGGTAGGTTCATCCATCCCGGGCACTCGGCTCAACCGTGTACCTCGGCGCCTTGAGCATACACTCCGACTCCTAAGAAGAGACCCTCGGTCGCCCAACCGGGTATAACCTACATATATAGTTGGGAATCCAAGGTACCTCTTCCTGGATAGGCTTTCATGGGCCCCAAATTTCCATGACTCGGGCTTCGGGAGCGGTGTAACCTTCCCCCGAGCCATGTCGAGAGATACCCCCTTATATGACGCACTTTAGGTCTTACATTTGCCTCTTACGAAATGTTATTCGCGAACTAGGGTGTACGCCATAAAGGTTCGTCCCATTCATTCATTCTTTTATTCAATCATTCTTCATCCTTTGCTATTTTGTTCGCGAGATATTCGCCAATTCATTCATTTAATCATTCGTTATCTCTTGTTGTTTTGTTAAGTCATTCATGACTTTTTTGTTATTCTTGTCGCGAGATCTTCGCGTATTTTCTCTGCATTTTACTGAATGCCGCAAATATCTTGCGAAGAAGTACTTCATTTTGATTCCTTTTTCCTCTCTCATTTTTACGGGTAATATTTCTTTAGGTATAACCTATTCCATGGTCTATCCAACTTTTGTCCCACATCTCTTCCTTCGGGATCCATCAATCTATATGCCCCTGTACCAACTACTTCTTTGATGATATACGGTCCATCCCATTTTCTCGCCAATTTGCCTCCACTTTCGTTGATATATTGGGGTTTCACGCAACACCAAGTCTCCCGGTTGGAACTCACGTATTTTCACACGCTTGTTATATTCTCTAGCCGCCGGATAATAATTCTCCATGTGTCGCAAGGCCTTTTCTCGTTTTCTTCCAATTCATCCAACTTGATTAGAATGTTGCCCGCGCTAAGATTTTTCTCCCGGACCTCTTTTTTTGGTTGTCGGAATCACGACCTCTCGTTGGGAGTCTTGCTTCCACTCCGTAAGTTAAGCAAAAAGGGGACATTCCTGTGGCTTCTCTTCTAGTTGTATTATAAGCCCATACTGCATTGGGTACTTGTTCGCACCATCCCCTATTGTGTCCTTCCAACTTTTTCTTCAATATATCGTCAATTGTTTTGTTTGTTGCCTCCGCTTGACCATTAGCTTGTGGATATAATGGAGTTGATTTTCCACATCTTATCTGAAATGCATTAAGTAGCAACTTTATATTTTGCCCTTCAAACTGCTTCCCTTTATCAGATACCAATTGTGCGGAATCCCAAATCTGCATATAATATTTTCAAATATGAAAGTAAAAATATCCTTATCGCGAATGTCTTTGGACCGCTTTCACCTCGACCATTTTGTGAAGTAATCATGTTGCGACGATTAAGTATCTTCTCTGTCCCGTTCCCGGTAAGAATGGTCCCACAATGTCTAAACCCCATTTTCCAAAAGGCCACACACTTCTTGAAGAATTTAACTGTGCTCCCGGTGCATGTATCTTCTTCCCATGTCTTTGACAATCTTCGCAGCGCTGGATATTGCTCTCGCGTCTTCATGCATATATGGCCAATAATATCCTTGCGTTTTGCCTTATATGCCAAAGATCTCCACCGCTGTGATTTCCGGCATCCCCACTATGCAGCATCTTCAATATGGTTTCTCCTTCTTTCCTTGATAGACATCGAAGCGAGGGTCCCTCAAAAGAACGTCGATAAAGCACGCCATCTCGTAATTCATAATTTGTTGCTCGGCTTTTTAACTTGTGTGCTTCCAATCTATTTCTTGGTACCTCGCCTTTCATTAAGTACGCGTGAAGTTCCACTCTCCAATCTTCCTCGCGACCTTGCATTTCATCTACCACCATCATTATATCTGCTTCTTGTCCCTCCTCTTTATTAATTGATGGCGCCAGTGGCGTCGTATTTTGATATTCCTCGTAGTTGGGTCTGTCATCATACTTGATATAAAGGCAAAAGCGTCTGCGAGTCTATTATCTCTCCTTGATATGTGCCTCCATTTTATTTTTGGTATCTGTGCTGACAACACTTCTACAAGCTTCCTGTATTTCTGTAGAGATGGATCATTTGTAGCATACTTCTCTGTTATTTGACAAATTGCTAATTGCGAGTCACTGGTAATCCTCATATTCTCCAATTTCATTTCTATTGCGAATTTTAGAGCATGTATTATAGCTTCATACTCCGTTTCATTATTGGTAGACTCAAATTCCAATCTAAAAGCGAAAGCTAACTTATTGCCTTCTGGCGAAATCACAACAATTCCCACTCCTTTACCTTCTCCATTGGATGATCCATCCACTAATATTTCCCACCTTTCTCGGCTCGATTAACAAATCTTTTGGATCTCCATGCTCTTCTTCTACATCCATCATTTCATCCATTTGCTTCATCTTCCTCCAAAGGAAATTTCCGCGGAAAGTCTGCGACAACTTTGTGACTTTGTTGAAGATAATATTTCATATTTCAATTTGTAATGGCTTATTTGAGCATTCCACCTTTCGACTCTTCCTGATCTTTTTGAATTTTTCATTACTGACTCAATTGGTACCTTTGTCACCACTTTAACAAGTATGTGCACGAAAATATATGCGAAGTTTAAACGACGCATAGACTAACGCCAAGATTAGTTTTTCAATCTTCGAATAATTTCTTTCTCGCAGCATTAAAAGTTTTGCTTTGATATAATAGATTGGTTTTTCTACTCCTGCGTCCATTCGCGAGTAAAAACCACACTTAAGGCATGCGATGTTGTCGCGAGATATATTAATAATTCCTCTCCTGGTTCTGCCTTCTGCATAATGGATATATCCATTAAATGCTCTTTGATCCCTTGCAAAGCCTTTTCACATTCGTCCGTCCACTTAAATTTCGATCCTTTTTTCAGAACATTGAAAAAGTGTTTACACTTATCAGATGACCGCGAGATGAACCTTCCTAGTGATGCTAGTAACCCATTCAGCTTTTGAACATCCTTTACTGTCGCGCAGGTGTCGGCATATCGCGAACTGCTTTTACTTTCTCCGGATCAACATGTATTCCTTCCTTTGATATAATGTAACCCAAGAACTTTCCTGACGCTACTCCAAAGGTACATTTTTCTGGATTGACTTTGATGTTGAAACGCCTCATTTGTTCAAAAATTTCTTTCAAGTCTCGCACATGATCTTCTGCCTTTTTACTTTTTATTAACATGTCATCTACGTATACCTCTAGTGTTTTATGTATCCATTCTGCGAATACCTTTTCTACCATCCTCTGATATGTTGCTCCAGCATTTCGTAAACCAAACGGCATTTTAGTATAGCAATATAATCCTCTTGGAGCGAAGAAAGCAGTATGCTCCTGATCTTCCTCGGCGAGGGGAATCTGGTTGTAACCTTTGTATCCGTCCAGAGATGATACTCTCTCATTCCCGGCTGCGATTCGACTAGTTGTGGAATATCTGGCAGTGGAAAACTGTCTTTAGGGCAAGCTTTATTTAAGTCGGTGAAATCAATGCAAATCCGTATTCCCTTGTTCTTCTTTGGAACTATAACCATATTCGCTATCCATTCAGGATATTTTGCTTGTCTAATAATTCCCGCATCCAAAGATCTTCAGCTTCTTCTTCTATCCGAGGGTGATATCTTGTTGCTATCTTTCTAATTCTTTGTTTAAATGGCTTCACGTTTTTATCAATTTCTAACTTGTGACAAAGCGATCGACGGATCTATACCAGGCATTTCATCCATATCCCATGCGAAGATGTCTTTATAATCTACAATGAATCGACAGTTCTTTTTCTTCATCTTCATTTCCATGCTAGTTCCAATCTTTAGCATCTTGGGTTTTTCCTTAGTTCCAATATTCACTTCTTTAGTTGATTCGCCGCGACGTAACGGCCTTCGGTTCTCCCATAGGGGTTGGTCCTTTCGCAAGATCATCTTCTTCTCCCGAGATCTCGCTTGGTATGCCTTTTCCTTCCTTTGCTCTTATCATGTAAACTCTGAATTCTTCTTCTTTCTTAGTTGCCCTCGCCATCTTTTTGCGGTATTTTGATATGTTCTTTCGCTTGTTTATTTGTTCTTCGCAACACTTTACTTCATTTTGATAATATATTCTTCCTTTGGCAGCATCCCCTCCGATCTCGGCTGATTCCGGTTGGTGTAGGGAACTTGATACATTGATGAAGCGTTGACGCCACGACTTTTATTGCATGTACCCATGGTCTTCCTAGTAACATGTTGTATGGTGATTCCATATCCACCACACTCAATGTCACCTGTGTTTCGATTCCTCCTAACGGAATATGTATTTTTATCTCCCCTTTAACTTTTGTTATGGATTTACCAAAACCTTGAATATTGAATGCCGCGAAAATCATATCTTCGTCTTTATATCCCATCTTTTTGTAAGCGTGATAGAACATGATGTTCACCGGACTCCACTGTATCGATTAAAACTCCATTCATCACCCATGTTTTCATCGTATTCTCCGATTTCTCTCCTTCCTTATACGCGTTTATTGCAATCACCAGTGGAGACATGTGATTCAAGTTTTCTTTTGATATTTCCCCCGTCGTGAATGTTATCTCCTGCTTTTCCCAATCCTTCAAAGGTGATGTCCTTTCTCTATCCATAATCTTCTTTCCTTCAAAATCCCGTTTGTGTATTCTTCCTCGATATTTTCATGAAATTCACTAATCATTGCTCTTGTGTCTCGTGCTTTGCATGCCATATCTTTTTCATCTCATCCGATTTAAGATATTCCTTTCTCATTTTCTTGATTTAAACAACTTTAATTGCGATCTTCTCTCTTTTACCAATGATTCGTCCCTCCTTCTAGCGCATATGTAGTAGCGGGATTTCCCACACTACACCCCTTACTCGATTTTGCTTAATTAATCCATTGGAAGATGTAAGATCAAGAACATTTATTGATTGAATTCATGAAGTGTTTACACAGAAAATAGAATTACACTTAGAAGTTAAAACACTCTTAAACTTTCTCTCTCCTAATGACTTGCTCAACAATTTCCCCCAAAAGATCTTTTCCTTACAGACTCATTTAGCCCTTTATATAGGGTAATACATAGTGGATGACAGCTAAGCTCCCCTTTATTTTTGGGAATGTCTCGCGAAGTGTCGCAGATGCACAAACATTCACTCTCGCGACACTTCTTAACCCTCGCCAGGTCTCACGTCTTCTTTATGTTTTGCCTGTCGTTATTCATTGCGTCGTTTATTTTAGCTCCCTGCGACTCCCTCGCGACGCCGTTGTTCATTAATCTCGCGAGCCTTGTACGTTGCGATATTATGATCCTACACCAGATTTAACCATAAAATGACACTTTTCCCAATTAAGGACTAAGTTCTTTTCTTTACAACGTTCTAGAACTAGTGTAAGGTGGTGTAAGCATTCGTCGAATGAAGATCCAAAAACCAAAAAATCATCCATAAAGACCTCGAGAAATCGCTCAACCATATCCGAAAATATACTTAGCATACAACGTTGGAATGTTGCGGATGCATTACACAACCCAAAAGGCATAAGCCTGTAAGCAAAAGTACCAAATGGACATGTGAAGGTTGTTTTCTCCTGGTCCTCCGGTGCTATAGGGATTTGGTTATAACCAGAGTATCCATCTAGGAAACAATAATGGTTGTGGCCGACTAATCTTTCTAACATCACGGTCGATGAATGGTAGAGGAAAGTGGTCTTTCCTAGTTCTTTGAGTTCAGCTTACGGTAGTCTATACAAACTCTCCACCCGGTAGTAACACGGGTAGGGATCGATTCATTATTCTCATTCGCAACTACGGTAATCCCGGACTTCTTTGGGACAACTTTGGACGGGGCCCGACCCATTTACTATCGAGATATGGGGTATATGATACCCGCATCTAATAACTTAAGCACCTCAAGTCTGAGACAACTTCCTTCATATTAGGATTCAAATGTCTCTGCATTTCTCTTGAGGTTTTGGCACCTTCTTCTAGGTAGATGTGGTGCATACAATCAGCAGGACTAATTCTTTTCAAGTCTATTATAGTCCACCCTATCGCAGTCTTATGCTTTCTAAGAACACTAACTAGTCTACTTTCCTGATCGGGCTCCAAGTCAGAAGCAATTATGGCAGGAAGAGTATTCTCATTACCAAGAAATACATATTTCAGTGTATCTGGTAGCGGCTTTAATTCAAGGGTGGGTGCTTTAGCGATGAAGGAGGGGTTTATCTATGGTTGGCGGAAGAGGTTAAGTTTCTGTTGTCATTTTCCATAATTCATTACGCGCGAGAATCTAACAACGCATTAACTTCTTCAAAATGACTATCCTCATCATAGTAGGCTCCAAAGTGGGCCAAGCACGCCTCTAAAGGATCACTAACACTATTTGTGGTAAAAGTATTCTCAACTAAAGAATCAATCATGCATATAGACTCATAGTGTTCGGGGTCGGTGGGGCTTATAACGCCTTAAAAACGTTCCACGGAGATTTTCGATTCCCAAAGGAAAATTCTACTATTCCATTTGACAATGTATGACTGCATTTGCGGTGGCTAGGAACAGACGACCTAGGATGATTGGGATGCGATATCTTGACTAGAACAGTTGAGTGTCTAAAATCACAAAGTCAAGCCGGATAGATAAAGTTTTCTACACAGACAAAACGTCTTCAATAATTCCACGTGGGATTTTGGTGACCTATCGGCTAATTGTAGTGTTATCCTAGTTGGTTTCATCTCACCTAGCCCAAGTTGTTCATATACTGAGAACGGTAAAAGATTCACACTAGCCCCAAGATCTAATAGCGCATTGTTTATCGTTTGGGTACCTATGACACATGTGACAGTAGGACAACCAGGATCTTTAAATTTGACCAGGGTACTTTTGTGAGATTATGGAACTAACTTGTTGGGTTAAGAATGCCTTTTTATGGACACTCGCATCTCTCTTGACAAAGTGCACATTTCTTTTAGGAACTTTGCCATGCATTGGTACATGTTTTATTGCATCTAATAAGGGCAGGTTGACCTTAACTTGCTTAAAGATGTCTAGGATTTCAGCATACGTACTAGGCTTTTTCTTAGCGAGTCTTTGAGGAAATGGTGCTGGTGGTACGTACACTCTCTCAGGGATATCTTCCTCACTTGGACTCTTAGCACATTCAGGCCCATTAGGGTCTTTAGGCGAAGTTTGGTCAACCTTAGTATCTTGGTTGGACTACTATCCTTAGGTGATTCTCACAGGTTTTCTAGAGTTTTACCACTCCTAAGGGTGATAACTGCTTTGACATGTTCATTGTGTCTAGAACCACCCGACCCGTTAACACAGTTTAATCCTTTCGGATTTGGAGTTGTTTAGCTAGGAAATTTCCCATTCTCCTTATCATTTAACCAGGTTCGAAAGTTGACTTATTTGAGTCTCTAGGTTGGCAATAGCCCGGTCCACTGCTTTGTTGATTCCTGCTGACTCGTCGGGACAAAGTCATCGAGCTTTTGACTTATATGGTTGATATTTTGGGTAGTCTCTCGGCATGGTTTATCACACTACGGTCAATAAAAGAGCTTTAGACTTTCTTCTAGAGATGACACCTTTTTCAACTGGGTTCGGTTCTTGTACTTGAGCTTGGTTCCTAGAGAAACCTGGTGGTGGGTTGCTATATGGGCTACCTTGATGGTTACCTTTAGACCACGAAAAATTCGGGTTATGTCTCCAACCGGGGTTATAGGTATTAGAGTATGGGTCAAACTTGGGTCGACCCTCATATTTAGAGTTCATACCACCGTGAAGGACACTAACCTGGTCTCGGGTAGTTTCACTAGGGTAAAATAGGGGACAGTGAGGTCATATATGACTTTGATCACCACAAATGGTACATGGGTATGTTTTAGGCTCACTATTACAGCTCATAGTCTGGTTTGACCCTTGGTTCATCTCTAAGGCCTCTAAAAGCCTAAGGATATCGACCCATTATCGACTCTATTAACCCTATGGATAGGATTCCTAGTTATTTCGGGCTCCCTCATTGAAGCCCATTGGCGAGTCTTTTATTCTAACTCGACCAACTCGTCAAAACATTCATCCAGGTCTTGATGGGTAAATTCTCCACCACTCATTGTTTCTACCGTGCATTCGGGTTTCACTATCAAGTCCCTCATATAATATTTGGGCCATGTGGGCTTTATCAAAGCCGTGATGTGGGCATTGGTATAATAATTCATTAAACCTTTCTACATAATCGTGTAGGTGTTCACCTAATTTACCTTAAAGGTTTGGATAGGCTGTCGAAACGAGCATCTTATGGTGTGGATAGAATTTCTTAATTAAAACCTCTACAAGTCCATCCCGGGTAGTGATTGTTTTGGAAGGAATGATATGATACCACTCACCGGCTCTCTCCTCTAGAGAAAAGGGAAACAAACGCAACCTAACATCGTCTTTGGTGACATTCGGATAACTCATGGTGTCACAAATCATCTCAAAGTCACGGATATGGGTATATGGGTTTTCATTCTCTATCCCTCTAAACTTACGTAGCATGCCAAATGTCCTAGGTTTAATATCAAACTTAACAGTAGTGGCCGGTAAAACAACCCCAGGTTCACGTATCACTCTAGATGGGTTTAACCGGTCTCTAAGAGTTTTGGTTGGCGGGACTTCACCCCCATCATTTTCATTAACCATCTTGGCAAAAATCGAAGTATCACCTATATCTGTGTAGCGGGTTGGTGTCAAATTATAAAGGTCGTTCTCCTCAAGTCTATCTCCTATCCGCTTCCAACGTCGCATACACAAGCAAGACTACTAGTGAAGCAAGAAAATCGTGCACATACAAATGCAGGGTTTACTAAATTAGGTAAGCTTAGGTTACCTCAGCAAAATATACCTAAAGGTACAAGGCTGAGGTTTGTGGAATTTCGGCTGGTAACTCCCAAATGGCCCAAGGCACGGAGTTGGTTGTACTTTTCCACGGGTTTCCTAAATTCGGTAATCTGACGATGCAATTGGTGTGTGCAACGTGTATTTTTTTTTTGAATTTTTTTTTAAATAATAAAAAAGAAATAAATATACACAAAAAAAAGGAAAAAAAATATTTGGGTTTTGTTACTTACCTCTTTTGGTAGGCAATTCCACAATAAATATAGAATATTACCTGCACAATAAAAACAAGAAAAATACCCAAGTAAAATCAAAGAAATTAAATTTAATTAAATTAAACAAAAACCAAATTAAAATAATAATAATAATAATAAAAATAAAAATATAAAACCTAACCAAAAGGCAAGTCCGCGTCGGCGGCGCCAAAAACTGATGTAGTTTTTACAGTGGTAAGAAAAGATTCGTTGCTCGGACTTTTTTAAAGATTTGATTTCAGATTAATAAAGAAAAATATTACGACAAACTATTAAAATTTGATTTTTTTTTTGTTACCAAGGAGAGATGAGTCTAGGGCTTTGGATTTCACTACTTCTAATGATGGTAAACTCAATAATTAAAACTTTGGCATAATACTCCTATTTTACTCAAAACAATCTCATGCTTTGGAAAATATAACACTACAAGCTCTTTTTTTTTATGACTCTTGTCACTATTCTAAGGCCTAATCCTCCTTCGCTTATAAAAGATCGGTAGAAACTACCCAAAACAGTTTTTACGAAGCATGTAAAGAAGAGAGAATTTTTAGACAAATTAAAACACAATTTTGAAGTAAATATGCCAAACAAGTTAATTACTAAATATTACCCATCAAAAATAGTTTCCTCCAAAACCCTAGGGAATAGATTTAGCTACTCATAGAACGAAGATTGGAGAAAATTTCATTAATCATTGTATTGAAAAATAATAATAATAATAAAAGTGCTTACAATGGTTTTCAGTAATATATGACCATCACTGAGGGTCCTTGTTTTAAGACTGCTTGAAGAACGATAAAGGGTTAACTCTGTCGTTGTGTTTAAGACTCCTTCTGCGACGGCTTTTGGTGGTGCAATGTTCTTCGTGTTCTTGAGTTTTTTTTTTTTGCAGCAGCAGGTAACTTCTAACCTCTGATTTTCTCGATTCTAAGCTCTCTATTTCTCCTCCAAAGTATCCACTGTCTCCTTGAGACTCCCCGAGACTTTAAATACACCATAGGGACGTGAAAATATCTCTTTTTTCTTTCCCAGAAAGTCTCGGACTTTCTCTTCTTCTACATGGATTCTCTGTGTTGTCAAAATCTTGTCTAACCAATAGAATACAATTCTAGGATCATACGTGTACTGTGTAGTTGAAAATATTCCCAAACTGTACGTACTTTCCTTTGTTTTCAACTCATAACTTCCCGATAAGGAAAACCGATAATATTGTCGAGATTTAATCCCTTTTAGAGCTCCCAAAACATGTCATTGAACATCTTGTATATGGTAAGAACATTATCCTGTACCAAATCCCTTGAAAATCTCCCAAACTTCCAAAACTCAAACCAACAAAGACCCGTGGAAAACCCTCTAACTGTTTTGTCGAAATCCGATTATCCAGCCCATCTGGATCGAATAAAACCACCATATCATCCCTGTTTAGCTGATACAAGTTGGCCCAAACGATTTGAGCCATTGAATCTCTCTCAAACAACTTTAATTATCGAATCCTAATATTGCCATGAAGAACAATATTTTCCCGACAAAATTTTTTTATCACTGATTCACCTTCTGTGGATTTCCTAGCCAATTCTGATCGAAACAAAAACCATCACCAGCCCTGTTTAAACCTTAGGAACAAACCCATTCAATTCCAGCAATTTAATCTCTTTCTAACTCCATCAAAATCCAAACCCTAAATATGTTCTTCTTTTCCCGCCAAAATTTAAATTTCAAATGGAGAAGATGACCTTCCCCTTATCCAACAGCAGTGTCCCTTTAGCAATTTGGGTTACATTTAGCAATTCTTGAGGTTGCGAATAGCAATTTGTGGGGTACAAAGATGATTTTTGGGTTGTATTTAGTGCAAAACTCCTGGGTGACTTTATCGACTCTTCCGGGACATTTCTGGGGGTGCCTTTAACACTTTTCTGGGTGCTTTTAGTAGTTTCTCGAGCAGCCATCTCTTACTTCTCATATTCACTTCTTTTCTTCAATTTTTATACATCACTAAGGCTGTAACATGCTTTTCAAACATAATCGCATCACTAAAGCCGACATGCCTTTCATATAGAAAAGAAGTAAATAATGAGAAATAAGTCGCCTTCAACAGTATTTGCACATGAAATGACACTTTAGCCCTTTTAAGCGACGTTTCCTCTTCTTTTGCTCCAAAGTACCTAAAACTTAAAATCAAATAAAAGATACATAATTTACAAGAAAACATAACAAAGAAAGCATAAACAATAGATAAATATCAAGGTGTTTTAGACACCTATCAATGCACTTCGGGTTGCATAATTCCGGATTTTGAGGATATCTAGACTTTGTCTATTGCTATTGTTAGAGCACTGCTCGGTCGAAATCGCAAATGTTGCTATCTCAAGCTTGTTTGTCAAGTTTAGTTGATCAAAATTTATATACTTGATTTCTATTCTGCTTATAGCTATGTCTCATATGAGGATATAAGTGTGTAGTTGAGCTTGGACTTCACGACGTTCACCAATTGAAGAAGGAGATCTCTTTGAAGAGCTTGAAGGAACTTCATCAACAAAAGGTATGTAGAGACTAAAACTTATCTATCACTCAGAAGTCTATTGTATTTTATCTTTTAAAGAGACTAAGTCATATATATATATAAACTTTTACATTATGCACATTTGATATTTCGAGATGAGTTTAACTCATATATATTTCTCAAAATACGTGCTGGAAGCTTTAAGCTTTAGCTAAGTTCATCGTATACTTAACAAGTTTAGTTGGAAAAAATTTATTTGTTGGAAAGTAAATATTAAGTCAAAAGATGATCATGTGAAAATTACCTTGAACATCTTATATGATTTGTGTGAGACATTCATTTAATGTCAACTTGGGAAGTTTCGTATTGATTGATTAATCACTTGAAAATTACTTGAAGCTAGTGGTACGTGTAAGATTACCATTGTTGTCTTCTAAGGATGCTTCAATGATTAAATGACAGTTTTAGAACGACTACCATGTATGGATATAATGAAGGATGTATATTTGTATGCTAACTGTGCAAGTCTAGTTTAGGTCCGAAACTATTATTCGCGAACCTTGTTTGCGAACTGGTTTACCTGTGAAAAGGTCCGAAGGTTTTGTTCGTGTACCCTGTTTGTTAACAGCTAGACAAGGACAAGTCCGAAACTCCTGTTCGCGTAGGTTGTTTGCGAACAGCTGGACAAAGCCAAAGTCCGGAACTCTTGTTCGTGTAATCAGTTTGCGAACAGAGAGGTTAAGTTCTAAAATTGGTAGTGTGATTTTTATACTCATGAACTCAGGTTCGTTTGCGAACTCAGTTAGCGAACTAAAGTCCCTGGAACTATAATGTAATAAGGTATGCGAACTAGTTTTAAAAACCGTGGTATTATGTTCATGAATTGGTTCTTGTATGAGTACTTTGTACAATTACAAACCAAACCGATTTTGTTTCAAATGGTTCATATACAATTATATTCAATGATGAACATTTGAACAACTCTCTTGAAACATATTTAGATTCATTTGATTATCTATCGTGAATGATTGATCATCATATTTGGTATAAAAGTGTTAGATGAATACGGCTAAGTGATAAGTGTTAATATGGCTAACTTCGGTTAACTATTATTGAGCCCACCTAAATATAAGTATATTTTAATTGTGTGTATCAAGCTAATACCATCTAAATGTGGAGATTGATTGCTAAATTTCTAACCAGACTTAGCTTGAATCTTAAATCATGAGTTCATCTAACAGTGAATATCAGTTGCTTTGTTACTAAGCTATCTTAACTTTGATTGTAAGCAACCCTGATTTGAAAGTCTATATAAAGGAGAACTCTAGAATCTGAGAAACCTAATCCCGACATCTATGTGTGTCCTAGTTGCAAACTAGAGTCGATTCTCCTTTAACCTAGGTTTTCCAAAACCATTATTAGGTTAACGACTTGAAGAATTCATTTGGGATTTACTCGAGATCCCAAATATTTTTCTCTATAGTTGCGTATTCTGATCTTACTTTTTCTATCGTGTTAAGTGTTGTCTTCTCTAAAATTTACTCGGGATTTATCTCCGAGTAAGATATAAAAAGTAATCACAATAGTTCTTTGTCTCAGACTCTTGTGATCCGGCGATAATTTTTTCTGTTAATTAGTTGGGTTAAGGTGACTGATATTTCTAGGCTGCTCTTCGCGAGTATAAGTCCGGGGTATTAGTTAAGTTTCCTGTTCACCTTGATTTATCTAAATACGGAAAGAACAACGAGAATAGACATATATGTGGGAGAAAAATTTGTTTATAAGTCTTCGACTTTGGGTCGTAGCAACTCTTAGTTGTGAGTGAGATCATCTA
This sequence comes from Papaver armeniacum, assembly GCA_023531295.1. Classification (NCBI taxonomy): domain Eukaryota; kingdom Viridiplantae; phylum Streptophyta; class Magnoliopsida; order Ranunculales; family Papaveraceae; genus Papaver; species Papaver armeniacum. The sequence goes on along the minus strand of JAJJWW010006571.1, from coordinate 75,188 downwards.
AGGGAATCGTGTGCATAAAGTCCTGTTGGGATTCAAGAGGCGTAAGGAACGCGACTACACCTTAATCGATGTGAGACTTGGTAAAGGATCAACCACATTCCATTCTGAAATTAAGTATTAGTAGGATCGAGTCTGTAGCGGCTTCATACAAAAAGTAAATAAACAAAACAATTAAAAGTGTGGTATTCAAATGAATCTGGACCGAGTCAACTGGGGTTTTTATTCGTATTTGCGGTTTTCTCGTTAACAAAATTTAAATCTGTGTTATTTCTTTTCGCATTATATTTGTTTATATAATTGAAATATCACAGGTTGTGCGTATTTCAATCACAGTTGATAAATCCGACCTTGTTTATTGGATAGAACTTGATTGACACTTGGGCATTGGTCTTTGGTACCGTCCAAGTTATTCTTATATCAATCGGGCTCACTTCTTCTTTTCCTCCGTGTGATTTTTATCATTTCGATTTGTTGATTGGATTGATAAAGAGAGAGATATTTCTTGATTGAGTCTCACCTTTTAGTTGGTGCTCTCGAATTATGTTGGAGTTTAGTCCATACTGAGTTCTAGAACAAATTATTGGGCGTGGTTGTTATACCTCCGCTTTTTCAACTATCGATTTCCATTACCTAGATATTTGATCAAAAAGTGAGTCACATATAAAGGCTTATTTGCGGTAGGAATATTGGTTTAAAGTCTTTAATTGAGTTGAAGCAACTCTTAGTTGGTGTGACGTCAGCTAAGGGAATCAATTTCGCAGAGTCTAGCTGGGATTCAAGAGGCGTAAGGAACGCGACTGTAACTGAATTTCTGTGAGAGTTTAATTTGGTCTTAACTACATTCCAGTCCGAAGTTAATTAGTAATAGGCTAGTGTATGTAGCGGCTTAATACAATTTGGTGTTCAATATAGACTAGGTCCCCTATTTTTTTACATTTGCGATTTCCTTGTTAACAAAATTTCTGGTGTCTGTGTTATTTATTTTGCGCATTATATTTTTTATCTTTATAATTGAAATATCATTGGTTGTACGTAAATTAATCATATTAGATATGTACGACCTTGTTTTTTGGCTACGACTTGATTGATTACTTGGGAAATTGATCTTTGGAATCACCCAAGTATTCTCACATCATCGAGTTCAAGGACTAGTCTCTGTAAACTTTCAAATTGTGAGAGATATAGATATAACTCTAGATATTATTCCTTGATTGGGATTCATTAAGTTGAACTCTCGGAATTGTGTTAAGTTTGTCCATACAGATTGCCTAAGAAAAAGCTAGTGGTGTATTTTGGTACCCCCGCGTTTTCAGTTTTTCCTCGGGCCGATTAATCGGTCGCTTACTTATTGTATTCAGGTATGGATCTTAAAAAAACATATATTCTAACACATTGACTTTGAGATCTTTTAAGTGCCGTAAAAATGGAAGAAATCACCATTGACTATTCTGATGAGAAAGGTAAGTAAGTTCATCTAGTTTATTAGGAAAATATCTCTTTAATATTCTTCTGAGTTATTGATAATGCATTAAACACTATGTTAGAATATGTGGATCGTGATTAAACGCAATCTTGATCTGAATTGTTTTTAATAACAATTTACTATAGAATTTTTTTATGATTTGGTCCTATTTTGTGTCCGTAAAACTAATTTGTGACAGAATATTATACATCTTTTTTTCTGATAACTTTGGTACAAGTTAAAACTATGGCTCTATATAATCTTAAAAATAAAAATCTAGAGGAGATTAATGTAATTTTGTCTTGTCCTTTTTCTTATAGTAGATTCTATTGTGGTTTTGATTTTGCGACCATTGTACCTTTATTAAATTGAACATGATTCATAATTTGTTATGTTTTTTTTTTCCAGGAAAACTTGGACCACAATGTGAATGGAAATAATGAAACAGTTGATGTTAGAGTTGATATAAGTATACCAGAGAAAGGGATGATTTTTGATGATGATGAAGAAATACTCAACTTTTACAAAGAATATGGTAGAAAAAAAGGATTTCATGTGCACAAAAAATCAAGAAACAAAGATGACAATGGGAAATCAAGAAGTATGTCTTTTGGTTGTGCAAAGGGTGGTAAGCATAAAAGATAATCTCATGATATTGTTAAACCAAGGGGGACTATGGAAACAGGATGTGGCCCTTATGTTACAACGATATTACGATAATATGATAAAAAAATGGACCATTTCAGTAGTAAAGCTTGAGCATAAAATGATTGTCATCCAGAAGAAGCTCTTTTTTATAAGTGTTTTCGTAAAGCCAGTGGATCTTTAAGAAGATAAATAGATCTCCATGATTGAGATGGGGTACCAATTTCCAAGAAATTTAACAAATCAGTTATTGGATGGGGTTCATACAAGGATACACTGAAAAATATTTTCAAAATGCAGTCGCTGAAGTAAGATGTCTAAGACTTGGTGGGGGAGATGCATCAGCAGTTCATAAATATTTTGGGAAGATGAGTAAAGAAAACTCAGGGTTTTATTTTCAAGTTGATTTGGACGATGAAAACCACTTGAAGAATATTTTTTGGGCAGATAGTATGAGTAGAGAGGCTTATAAAGAATTCGGTGATGTTGTTAGATTCGAAACTACGTATTTGGTAAATAAATATGATATGCCATTTGCTCCGTTTGTTGGGATTAATCACCATGGACAAACAATTTTACTTGAGTGCGGGTTTGTTTCGAGTGAAGATACAAAAATTTGTATGGTTGTTTATGCATGGTTGGATTATATGTCGGGGAATGCTCCAAATGCAATAATAACAGACCAATCAAGGGCGATGCAAAATTCCATAGAGACATCATTTCCTCAAGCTAGACATTATTGGTGTTTGTGGCATATGATAAGAAACTTCCGCAAAAATTTGGAGTTTATGACAAATATTTGGATATTACTTTTGACATGAAAGTTGTGGTGTAAGATTCGCAATATTCGGTTAGTTTGAACAGATGTGGGACTGGATGTTGTAGAATATGGATTGAAAAACAACAAATGGTTGAATTATTTGTTTGAGGAAAGGAGTCCTTGGGTTTCATGTTACCTTAGCTCAAAAACTCATTTTTGGCAGGGATGTCGACTACTCAATTAAAGAAGTGAAGGAATAAATGCATTTTTTGATTTGTATATAAATGCAAGAACTACACCTACATAGTTTGTGGAGCAGTACGACTTTACATTGGGGAAGAAGGCGAAAAAGGAAAAACAAGCGGATGCGAAAATTATTCCCTTAATAATTTCAAGAATACAAAAAAGATACACTAACTCTAACTCTAAATACAAAAAAGATACTTACTCCATGGAGAAACAAATACAAAAAAAATACTTACTCTAAATTTCAAGAATTTCAAGTTGAATTAGTATCAAAATAAAAATAAAAATAGTATCAATGTTGTATTGTAACTTCTCTAATATTGGAAAAAAGAACACTTACCTATACGACCTCTACATCAAAGAATACGTATATATTGAGGATGTTGTTCATAGTTTTCATAAAATTATGACTTTTTATGTAGCATATAATGAAGAAAAGTGGGATGTCCATTGTTCTTGTCAGAAGTATGCATTTAGAGGAATTCAATACATACATGCTTTAAGTATTTTGTGTTATAACAATGTAAGAAAACTCTCAGATGAGTATATCTTGATATGGTGGTGGAAAGATGTGATAAAAGCCCATACAAAGGTTAAAGTGGGTTTTAGTTGTTGGAATAACGATGTACAAACTAAGAGATATCATGATTTATGCACTAAATTTGGTAAGCTTTTTGTTTTTATAATAGGAGATGAGACTTAATATCGTCATTTCTGGTTGGATTGTAAGAAAAAACAAGTGCAACTGACAATTATTAAAGCTAAAGATAGCCAAAAGCTTAAGGTGAAACAAGTTGTAGAGAATGAGGATTGTTAGAGCTTGCTCGGTTAAACCCACTAGCGTTCACTACACCATTTTCTTGGATTAGTAACTCAAATTCGTAACAGCCTACTGGCTGTTACGAATTTGTAACAGGAAACTGCTGTTACAAACTGGTTGTAACAGCCCTAAGCTGTTACAAATCTCGTCAGATTTCGTAACTGTCCTTCAGCAGTTACAATTTTGTAACAGGATATGGTTCCACGCGTGTCATCTGTGTGCGTGGGTGGTCACAGCTTCATAATTTTTCCACCCAAGCAATGATAACTGGGGATATTTCATCCCTCGGTCACAGTCGCACATGAACTTATCAGGAGATGGTCACTTGGTCATATACATCTCGGTCATATTCAGCAGAAGCGAACCATTTCATCTCTTTCCATCCACTCAAACCACTTCTCTCTTTCCAATTTCCTCATCTCTGCAGAACGAAGTTAGGGTTTCAGGCTGCATGTGAAGTGTGGGTTTCAGTTTGATGGTTTGTGGGTTTCGATCTGAAGCTGAAGATGTAAGTGTTTAAAGCTTTCGATTTGAGTTTCAATCTGTGCTTTTCTCATATCTTTCCACTTTTCTCATCTTTGTAGAAGCGAAGTTTGGGTTTCGGTTTGAGGGTTTCGATCTGAAGCTGAAGATGTAAGTGTTTAAATCTTTTGATTTGTGTTTCGATTTGAGTTTCAATCTGTTCTTTTCCATTAGGGTTTCGTTATGGTTTCCGATTTTCAATTTTATATGGGATTTTGGTTTAGGGTTTCGATTTTATCTGAGATTTTCGATTTGGGTTTCGATTTATATGTAATTTTGGTATTTTCCTCTTCCACTTATTAGATTCAGTCAATTTGTACTTTCCAAATTTTTTTTCTTTCTTAGATCCATTTCTACATTTCTAATTTTAGATTTTATATTTTGTTGTTTTGGCATAATATCTTGAACTGTTATTTAGAATATTTTTATTTTGTTTGATGGTAATTTTATAGTGAGTTGTAGATGTATCATGTACTTCCTGTAAATGATAATAATTGAAGCCCTATGCTCTTTATGTATTTCTTTACCCAGGCTGTTTACTATCCCAGACTGTTTACTATAAATGTAGGTTTCAATGATTTAAAAACTCATTTATGTCCCTATTGTACCTTGTTATTGAATTGGGTCGATTTTTTTGTTGTTGAATGACTGCTTTGGCATATCAATGTTAGTATACTATTGGATTTTTTTATATGATTCAATTCCTCACTGCCTGCCTGCCTGCCTGCCTGCCTGCTTGTTTGTTTTTCTTTTCTCCAGTTGTTGAAGCCAAGGATGGAACTGTATCTGTTGCCACTGTATTTTTTGGTTACCAAGAAGGTAATGCTGCATCAATTTGCACTTTCGTTTTAGTTAGGTGTCGAAGTGATTAGGACGTTAACGACTGATTGTAGTGCTGGTGGTGATGCCATCTCCTAGACTGCCAGGCTGAGTTATTCCCTTGTTCATTCTTTTTGTGAATTGGGTAAACTGATGTACTAGTGATCTAGGCTCTCCATCGATCCACAGTAATGTTGTAATGACATTTCTCCCTAAAGACTGCGGGTTTGAATATCTGGTGCAACAATATGTTTTTAATACTATGTTACAAGCGAGGCGAAGTGAAGATGTTAGTCATGTATGGTTTGACCTTAAAGTCATATGGGGATGTATTTTCCCGTTGGACTATTTTGAATGAGACTTTTGTGTCCAGTTCTATCAGCTGCTATGCTGTAATGCAAATAAAAATCTATGAGCATATAATATATTGGCAATTTAATATCCTTTGCACCTAGGAAATATCCCCAAGGTATCTTTCTATTTTATCTCTAGTGAGAGTAGTAAAATTCGTTGTATTTATGATGTATTTAAATTCTCTCTTGTTTCTATTTGCTTAAAACAACTATACAAGACAATGACCATGAATTCGTAACAAAAGAAGTTGAAGAAGCATACAAAGGAGTGGATAGTGAAGATGGAGGCACTTTCGGTGCAGTCGTTGTTCGCAATAATAAAGTAGCTGTGAGCTTCCACAACATGGTTTTGAAGCATATTGATCCTACTGCCCATGTTGAGGTGACGGCAATAAGAGAGGTTAGACCTGAAAGCCTTGTACTTATATTATCATGTCTGATATATCTGTACAGAGTATTATCTTATTTTGCGCATGTTATTAGACTGGACGGGTAACTATGAGCAGCTAAGCAGCATTAGACATGCTGTGGACACAGTGTTGCATGCATTTCATTTGTTTAACTTACAGGGACCAGAAGAGTTGTGAGTCTCATTAACTTGTGTGTTGAGTCTGTTATTGGATATGGTTCCACAAGGGACAATCTTAGTTTAGTTTGAGTTGCGTGGGTCTAGTGGTGTCCAGCAGAAACAGTTAGTGAACGTGAAAGTGCATAAGCCTAAGTGACCTGTAAACAGTTGTAGGGAATTTGAGTCTTGACATTTCTAAAGATTCCACTTTATCTAGAGGATTCCTTGTCTACAACAGACACCAGATGGTCAATTAAAAATAGTGCCTATAAATAGGCTCAGGTACTCTGTTTGGTAACATGAAAAAAAAAGAAGAAAAAAATCGATCAATAATGCAGCTCCGGCTTCTTGTTTCGTATTGTTCAGTCCCTGACCAAATGTGGAGTGAGGTTGGCCTTGGGCTCCACATTTGTTGGCATACCTCCCGCATAGTATGCTAAAAAGTCATCAATTTCCTTCCGATTAAATCATGACACTGAATCTTGAGATTTCTTTCCTTCAGGTTGGAACTTAATTAGGACCAGTTGGCTACTTGTGCCAAAAATCCGGCTTATCATCCAAATTCCTAGGCGGACACTCACAAAATTAATTTATCATTCTTTTCTTTTTATGCTTTTTTTTTCCCTTGTGGCAACATGAAAAGAAAATCGCTTTGATCTACCTTATAATGCAGTGCAATAAAGATATCTTTTCATGTACTAGTTCCCATACAGGACCATTATTAACCACTTTGCCCGAGGTGCTCTCTCAATGTATAATCTGGGTTTTTATTGCAAAGGCACCCTTTCTAGTTCTGGCCTTGTGATTCTAATCTTCAACTGAAGCCCACGCTCATTACAGAATCTAATGTGGCAGGCTGGAACAGAGAAACCATATTTGTCTACTTTGTAGTCTGAATATGCAACCAACTATGTATCTTAATTAGAACTGAAAGAAAAATTAATTCTCAATATCCATGGTTTTATTTATCTAATTTACTGTGCATGAATGTTTGTAGGCATGCAAGAAGATCAACCAAATCGAGCTATCTGACTGTGAAATATATACATCTTGCGAGCCTTGTATAATGTGTTTTGGTGCAATCCACCTTTCACGTATCAAGGTCCTTTCTCCCTGAAGTGATTGATTGATTGTAGCTGTTTTAGAATGTTAAATATTAATACTATTGTTCTGTTTCCTAATTTTGGACTGATGGGTTGTGGGTTGCAGAGGTTCGTATATGGAGCCAAAGCAGAAGCATCTCTTAAGGTTTCAATATGTTCTTTTCGATTAGGGTTTCTGTTTGTACCGTGTATAAAATACATGGGAGGCCCACAAATCAATACAAGGAGGTTTCATGCAGATTAATGACAGCATGCAAAGGAGGTTTCATGCAGATTAATGGCATCATGCAAAGGAGGTTTCATGCAGATTAATGACAGCATGCAAAGGAGGTTTCATGCAGTTTAATGCCAGGAGGCAAGCAAGGAAATAAATACCATTTATGTTCAGGATTGTATAAATGGTGGAAATGTAATTCTGAATGGGGAGGTAGCCAATAAGAGAAAAACATACACTGTAACACAATTATCAATGAAAAAATCACTCCCCAAGGGGATTCGCCCGTGGACGTAGGCAAACCATGCCGAACCACGTTAAACCTGTGTCTCATTTTCGTTCTTCAATTCGTCTCCTAACCCTAAATTCACACCAAATCTTCCATTCATCGTGCTTCGTGCCCAAGAGTAATTTTGGGTACAAACATTGGCGCCGACTAAGGGGAATCGAGAAAAGATAATCGTGCTCTCCCAAAAACAGCAGTATTGTGTTCGTGAAAGAAGATAAGTTCGTGTTCGTGAAGTAGCTCAGAAAGCATCTGGCTGAAAATAAACCAAAAGAATTCACGAAGGACATCTCCTGTCCTCAATGTTCAAAGAGTACCGGTGAAAATCACATCGTTTTGATTCGCTTGAATCACAGCGGATGTAGCCACTGAGTTCGCATGGGATCAAATAGCAAGCTTAGATATAATTCGGTAGATACCGTCAGCTCAGAATAAGTGATACGGAGACAGCCAAGCTTCTGGGATGGATTAGCGAGCTCCTACCGGTCGATATAAATCAGCTCCGACAACGCCTGCAAAAGCGATAAGCCACACTTTCTATCCCTTGTCTCTTTGAATTCTTTTTAGTCCAAGTCAACAAATTAAATTGCGAATTAATGAGAGAATATTTTTGGTTTTAATTGCTACTATCTTTATTTTGTAAAATTAAAACTTATTTACGGAATATTTTTGGTTTTAATTGCTTCCATCTTTATTTTGGAAAATTAAAACTTATTTACGTTACCAACGTAATTAGCCTAATGAGAAAATAAATGCTTAGTAAAATCCATTAGTCATCAAGATGAAACGCTCCATATGATTCATGTCATTACTATTTCAAGCAACTTGCTTAGCATAATAGGAGTTCACGGAGTCATTGATTCAAGCTATTTTGCATACGTAGTCCTGTTACCAAACATTTTTGCATATGGAGTCCTATGAATTATAGATTGTTCTGTGAGTTTTTAAGTTTGCAGAAGGAAAATGCAGAATCATTCTTAGCTTTCACAATGCTTCTATATAAAAGTTGAAAAATGCGTTTTAACATGGCTGCATATATTATACTGTTCTGAAAGATCATAATCAATTGAGTTTAGTCAGTTACACAATTTTTCTATTTACTTTAACAGGAGGTCCGGAACTGCTATTTTCGGCTTGGCCAAATAGCAATCTTTCTTGAACCAATATTGGACCTGACATTTCACTGAGAAACAGGTTGCATCAAGAGGTCGACAGTAACTTTTTACAGATGAAGGATTGTCACTGGTCCATAAAAAAAGGCCACTTCTTAGCTGTGAGCACATCCTCGCCCTGCCAAAGCTGCAAACACAAAAGACTCATAAGGAACCTGCGCGGGTTTTTCTGGAGCATTAAGAATCAAAAATAATGCGAACCCATTATGTTAGCACTTGACGTCGTCTTAAACAGCATAAAGACTGATCACCAAGAGAAACAAATTGATTCACGATCAGCCCCTGGCTTCTCAACTACATAATCAACAACAAGGCCCTTCAAGTTTCAGCAAGCAGTATGGGCATGGATGGTGGGTCTTATGATGATCAGTCGTGCTCAAGTCAGAGGGAGCTATGACTATATGCTAGTTTAACTAGTTTTTGTAAAAGCTCAAGCTAAGCTTCTAGTCAATTCGGCAAGGATGGATAGCAGAGTGCAGACCATTATATTTAAAAGAGCTATAAAAGCTAACAACATCAATGAAAGATTCAAGATTGACTATCGACTAAAATGATTTTGCACGGTCACCAGTATTACACCAAAGTGCTTCCGTGGAGAACCGGTAATTGGGGTACACTGCAGTTCATCTTAAATGGATAAGACCCAGTCACCTTTACTAGAACATCAACGAAGGACGGCAAATGAGCTCATGTCAGAGGATCACGACAAAGTATCATCTCATTTCACTCCTAATCACTGCCGTTGTAAGAGTAAACCCACGCCATAACACAAGAACAAGGAACAGTTCCTCGTCGCTACTACGATATCGCAAACCCACCACAGGTGATGGCAACACCAATGAAACATCCAGGTGCAGGTTAACAATGCAGAGGAGAACACCTATTGTTATCCTCTCGACATACAAACGGAGGGGATTTACTTTCTCCAAAAGCTTTAGAGCTTCTGCCATCCAACGAATTCCAATTGTTTGAGGGCAATTGCTTACTCGAGAACAAAAATTTGGGTAAGATGTTCACTTCCTTTATATACCTCTTATGCCTTTGTCTTATTTCTGACGATTTTGGTTATCAAATCATGATAATATACATCTGTTAGCTCAATAACTAATGATTGAATTGAAAGTGCATCCAAGCTTTTGAGACACGAGCATTGGAGTCTTAACCTATCCCATGGTCCCGTGCCTGGAGATCCAAGTCCGACGGTCCGCGCCCGGAAACTCATGTGGCGAGCATTTTTGTATGCAATGTCATGCGAGAATGCACACATATCGATTCTGCGCGTATCTTGAATAGTAGGATTGGCCGCCACGCGAATTCAAGATAGCGAAAATTTTTATTCCTTTTTCCATGCGCGAGCGAGATGCAGCAAGGAAGTGCACCTGGTGCGAGCATTAAGCAACATGACACTCACAATTTGCTGGAAGCGAGTTGCATCTCACCTCAACTGCGGTAACCACCGCTTGGGGGCGAGATAGGTAAAACCTCGGCGTAAAATAAAATATATATATATATATATATCCAAAGTTCGTTAAAGCTTTTATAGCTAAGTTCGTGGAAGTTGTGTTGATTTTTATCAACCGGATCGGGATCACAAAGTTCGTGGGAGCTATTGTGTTGATTTTTTATCCACAACAAGCTCGGATCGAAGTTCTTTTAAGCTTTTACAGCTAAGTTCGTGCGAGCTATTGCGTTGATTTTTTATCCACAACAAGCTCGGAATCGAAGTTCGTTGTGTTGATTTTCTAGTCCACAACATGATTGAATTCAAAGTTCTATCGAACTGCAGTTTATGCCCTGATAATTCTCCACTTGATTCTTTTTACCACTTGGAGGAACGTTATTGCCTGAAAAATGTGTCTATTTACATAGTCCGTAATGAAGTATGTGAGATTTCCATATTCTTTCTTAACTTGTGAACGGTAGAAGGGAAGGTATTCAATTAATACCCTGGACAAATCTGATCATCTATGAAGTTTTACTTGCGAGATCGTTGAAGTGAGTACATAAATTTCATTCCGAAGCAAGCACCGAAGACAGATGAGCAAATAAATTACTAGCATAAACGAGTGTTTGGAAACGAGTTCCCTAGTATATGCTAGTGGGGGCGACTACACTACTACAGACCGCTTATTTTATGCATATCAGTACCAAAACACATCGTTCAATCGGTCAGTGTATGTAGATTCTTCGTCATCTGCTTTGTTACTTCGTTCCTCCGCAAAGTTATGGTTTCTCAAGAATCGGGAAAGTAATTATGAAGAAATATAAAGACATTCAAACAAAGATCAAGGAAAGCTACCCGTTTTGTCAGCTTAGAATGTTTTGATACAAAGAGAGGGATCACTGTTATCTGCTACCCTGTTTCCACTAATATTCAAAAGAAAGAGTGTTCGTACTTAAGACACGCCAAGATACTCAAGTCAAAAACTCTAACCGTGAGTTCAAAAATGCAGCCTTACCACAAAACAAAATTGTTGCAATGGTGGAATAGACAAAGGTCAGATCCACTGATTTTATCCGCGGGAAGGAAATCAACACCTCCTAGCAGTGGTGTGCACCTTCGATTTCATTTAAGGATAGCTTCAGTTGTAATTCATGAGATTTGGAGTCAGCTATCTCTTGTCGCACTTTAGACAACTCTGCAGTCAACACCCTTATGGTAGTGGACAACTTGGTTTTTTTTCACTCTCCAGCAGTGTGATTCCTTGTCTCGCATCGGCATCAGCACTACTCGCCAAAGAACGTTGGCGATGAGCCTCTTTTAGTTGAGCTAAAGAATTCATGAACTACAAGGATAAAGGAGATACCATAAGAGGAGATATTATTTGGTTGCCTATTTGGTTCGCCGGGCAGCGCATGCAAGGAACGTGCCTACATTTATCACCGGATATGGGGGTATTTTATAAGAAAAACTTGGAGACACAAGATTTGTGTTTCCATTTAACGAGCACTACACAGGAAAAATATTCAAACAAGCGTTCAAGAGCCCATTTATTAATACGTCTCATGCATTTTGTCGAAGATATGGCACCCAATCAGGAACTAAATTCTTACTTCTGACATTTATTTTATTTTAAGTATAACGGAGCTAAGCGGATCAAGTCTACAAGTTAAAATTGAACCGAGTACACAAGTATCAATTTGACCTTACCTGAGTATAGTATTTCGTCATGGTATTCTACAAAGATTCGTAATCGTGGCTCCTTTACTTGGTGGGGCGGGAGTTCGAGAATAAAACGGGAAGTTCCCACCGTCAACATTAGGTACGGGATTGAAGGAGCACGACACGACTTCCATCGTCAACATCGAAATCGGGATTGAAGGAGGCCGACTATAAAGCATCTCTCTTGTACAACCACATAAGTCCATCCTCTCGTACACCACTAGATCCAACAAATCATAACCAGTTAGATCAAAGAAATATGGACCATAAGACTTGTCTAGCCACACATCCAGCTCCTGGTTCAGTCAACTGGTTTAAGCCAAGACAAACCCGATTCAGTCAGACTGGTTCAGTTCGGTCCAATATGGTCTAGACCGTTCGGGTCTGACCAGTCGACAAATAAGCAGCCACATCATTATATGGGTCCAATCACCACATCAGCAAAAAAGTCCAGTCAGCAGTGACACGTCAGCAACTGATGCCACGTCATCAGTATCCAGTCATGGCGTGTTTGATCGCACAGTTGTTTCCACGTCATCATCCAGTATTCTGCCACGTCATCAACTCTGCTCAGTCATCAAGTGCCATGTCAGCAGTACTGTCCAGTCATCTGCCACGTCTGCAACAACAGTCGCATTTCGCGAAAAACTTGTTTCGTCAATAACTTCTTCGTTTGAAGTCCGAATTTAGTGATTTTTGGCTCCTTAGAACCATTTTTAAATTCCCTACAGCATGGAAGCAAAATTTTCTGTGTTCGTGAGACTTTTAGATGCACTTGGGGCAGCAACATGATCGAGTTCGAGGTTCATGGATAACGACATGATCGAGTTCGTTGTTCGTGGATAGCGACATGATCGAGTTCGAGATGAGGATTTCATAGACCCTTCAATATTTAGCCTTGCATCACTTCGCAAGCACCTAAAGTCTCACCTTTCAAGTGAGCACATAAGTCTTGCTTTTATCGCAAGCATAAAATCTCGTCTTGCACGCGAGTATGAAAGACTTGCACCTTGGCAAGCATAAAGTCTCGTCTCAACCACAAGCACAATGCCCGATATTGGTCCAAAGACTCGTACTCAACACAAGCAACAGCCAACCTTGCCGAAAGCGAAGCGCTAGCCTTGTTACGTTATAGCAAAAATCCTTGCCCCAACCGCAAGCACACACTACATTCTACTCAAGACTCGACTAGCTATCGAGCATCACAAGTCCACCACGTGGCAAATTTTATTGCAGGTTATCGGAGTTGGGGGCGTCTTTGTAATGTATCTACTCACGCTTGGGGGTGACTGGCGAGTTACGTCATCGACGATCGACGCGAAGGAAAAACAAAATTCTTAACCCCCAACAAGTTGGAGGTTAAGAGGGGGCGATGTTTGTACCGTGTATAAAATACATGGGAGGCCCACAAATCAATACAAGGAGGTTTCATGCAGATTAATGACAGCATGCAAAGGAGGTTTCATGCAGATTAATGGCATCATGCAAAGGAGGTTTCATGCAGATTAATGACAGCATGCAAAGGAGGTTTCATGTAGTTTAATGCCAGGAGGCAAGCAAGAAAATAAATACCATTTATGTTCAGGATTGTATAAATGGTGGAAATGTAATTCTGAATGGGGAGGTAGCCAATAAGAGAAAAACATACACTGTAACACAATTATCAATAAAAAAATCACTCCCCAAGGGGATTCGCCCGTGGACGTAGGCAAACCATGCCGAACCACATTAAACCTGTGTCTCATTTTCGTTCTTCAATTCGTCTCCTAACCCTAAATTCACACCAAATCTTCCATTCATCGTGTTTCGTGCCCAAGAGTAATTTTGGGTACAAACAGTTTCGATTTTCGATTTTATATGAGATTTTGGTTTAGGGTTTCGATTTTATCTGAGATTTTGGTATGTTATATGTGAATGCAGGTGACTTCACAAAAAGTTAGTTGAATTAGTAGTAGCCAGCCGGGGAAATGTCAATCCCTAGTAAACAATTCACCTGGTTATACCTTTATAGTTTTATTATTGAGTTTAAATTATGGATTTTGACCTTGAGTTTGTACTTGGAAGGTATTACGCTAGTGGAAACTGCAATGTGATTGGAGAGGTGGAAGGTGCATCTAAGGTACTTTATTGATATCCTTAGGACCATTATGTTGTTGTTGTATCAATCTGAACCATGTCGGGATACTTGTATTTTCAACAACTCCTACTTTTTTTTTCTCATTTTTTATATACCTAAAATCACTTTGTTTCTATGTACAGGATGGTAGTAATGTTAAGACTGGTTGGGAAGCTTGCTTTACTTTGGGTGGTCTTTGTGGTGCTACGAGCTTGACTGACAGGATAATATCGTTCTTAAACATTTCAGAGAGCCCCTTATCTCAGAGGTAACTTAATTTTCTTAGAAACAAGATTCACCTTTCCGTGCAACTGCTATCCCAATAAACTGTGACATTCTTATTTTACATCATACATGTATTATACCATTTCCTTGTTGAGTGCAGTTTTATACATTTTCAAGGAAATCCTTAGCAAACTAATGTCAGATTGTATGGCCATGGACAAGAGAATGTTATTTGCAATCAATACATTTATTGTATGGCGTATTCAATATATGTTTCCAGTAAGTTTGAACTTTGCAATTTCATGATCCTGAACATCAGGGAACAACAGTTAGATAGACCCTGGTCTTAGGATTAGGGTTTTTGCTGGTCTTAGTAGAAATATTTATTTTATTTTGAATTAATTACTCAAAATAATCAGTTAGCTTTTTCTGAACATGCTTCCTTAATTATTTGTACTTCTCGTCGTGACTTGAAGGTTTGATGAAGGATCTGTGGGATGGATGGAATGTGATGAAGGTTTGATATTGCTTCGTTCTTGGAAGAGATGTCCACCAGCCTTACCAACTCTGCCTCAAATGTAGTAGTCGTATGAGAAGGCAAATACTGATTATGTGAGTCATGTTGGTTTATTCTTATCTCATATAATCTAGGAATAAAACATAGGAATTATGCAATAGAATAAAACTTAGGGATTGTCTTTTAAGTTCCGAACCAATTCGAATATAGAAAGAACAAAAGTTATTTTAAGGAAGTTGTTGTTGAATGTGTGATTGAGTCTATGAGATGGATGGAATGAAAGATTTGCAGGTTATTTTAAATTCCAGCGTATTTCCGGCTGAATGTGTACTAACAATGGTCAATATTGACCAGGTCAAAGAGGGAATATTTGACTGGCAGTAAAAAAATTTTTTTTGGTGTTACTAAAATATTAGTAACGGCTTTAAGCCGTTTCAACCTATCCTGTAGTAACAGCTCTAAGTTGTTTCAAAATGAAACGTAGTAACGGCTGAGCTCTGTTACGATGACATTGTTACAAAAAATTCGTAACAGGGTCAAGATGTTACGAAATTCCACGTAGTAACAGCCGCCATCTGTTACAACCGCTATTACAACCCAAAATTTGTAACAGCTACAGGGCCGTTACAAAAATTTGTCACGCCACCTTTGAAATGAACTGGCCATTAAACCTGTTTTGTAACATGTAAGATCTGTTTCTAATCGGCCAAAATGGTGTAGTGGTTGGTATGTCAAGTTAGTTGTCAATTTTAGTTTCCAAAATGCATTCTTGATTTAGTATACTAAAGATAGTTTCGGATTAGATTAAGTCTAAGAAGTAGAATCGAAGGTATTCTTGAAGAATGAAGTTTTAAGACTACAAGAAGATATCAATAAGGACTTCATCAACAAAGTTATGCGGTAATTGATTTCGTTTGGATTCTTGTTCAATTTTACTTTTCTAATCTATCCAAACATATGCTCACTCTATGGAACAATTCCTATGACGGTAAATGTACATTTATGTATGTATACTCGAGGTTATTTGAGCCACGACTTTTGTGACAACAACCTTTATCCCTGGAAAGGTTCTCATGTTATAGTGAATGAGCTTACGTATTCAACAAGCCAAGAATCACTCAATTCCAAGTTACAACGATGAAGTTATGAGTGATTTACTAAAGTAACAATTATAAGTGTTGATGTAATTGTTATAGTTCATTAGTAGGAAACAATCCACCTAACTCAGGGTAACGGTTCACGGACTTGAGCCCAATTACGTGACTAGAAGCTATTTTTTGTCAAGTTTTTGATGTTTCCTTATCTAGGCAACATAGCTATTACTCCAAACATATTTGATTACCATACTAAAGTGTTTGTGATTCCTTCCTAAGATAAATTGTGATTTATTTAAATAAATACAATATTGTACTATTCTCAGTACAAATTAGGAACAAGATACGGAAAAGATAAGTGACTCAGACATAGGCAAGGAAGAATGGACGAATTAAGGGAGAAAATTAGACGAATTAGGAAGAAGATGAAGATGAAAAATGGTTCGGGTGAATGCACCCAAAGAAGATATTCATTTACTCATTGATTGTTCTACTCTCTCTCTCTCTATTACAGAATAAATATACCCAATCAGGTGCCCTAACATCTACCACTCTCAGACAGACACGCGGCAACATCTGCCTGGCTCCTAACACTCTCAGTGGACCAATGACGAGTTATTATATAGGCACCCAGAATAACACTCAGAGCACTCCGGTACATAACATTACTCTCCCCTTAGAAAGTATCCATGTCCTTAAGGATGAAGTTTGGATAGTGAGCTTGAATCTACAACTTGTCCTCCCAAGTGGCATCCTCAGGAGCAGAGTTAGTCCATTGGATGAGTAGTTGTGTATATTCCTTCATTCTTGTTGTGAGTGATCTAGTAGCTAGAACCTTTTCGGGCACCATAATGATCTCTCCAAAGATGATCAACTACAGAAATACTTTGGTGATGGTATATGAGCCTGACCAATTTGCTTCTTCAGCTGAGAAACATGAAATACGGGGTGTATTCTAGCACTGGATGGTAACTCTAACTTATAGGCTAGGGACCCAATTTTCTGCAAAATGGTGAAGGGACCATAGTACTTAGCTGATAACTTGAAGTTCTTGCGCAAGGAGACTGAAGCTTTTTTGTATGGCTGTAGCTTTAAGTAAACTCTATCTCCCACTTCAAAGGACCTGTCAGTCATGTTCTTGTCAGCAAAGAACTTCATTCTCTCTTGGGCTTTGTGGAGACTCTCCTTAAGTAAGTCCATCATAGCATCGCTTTGCTTTAAATACTTTTCCACTGCTGCAATAGAAGTAACTGCCGTGGTTGGGAAAGCCATATGGGGAGGATTGTAGCCATATAGGGCCTTGAATAGAGTTATTTTGAGGCTTGTGTGATAGCTGGTATTGTACCACCACTCTGCTAGTGCAAGTCACTTGAACCATTTTCTAGGTTGATGCCCTGTAACACATCTTAAATAATTCTCAAGACATGCACTCACCCTTTCAGTCTGCCCATCAGTTTGGGGGTGATAAGATGTGCTTAAATTCAAACTTGTACCCAGAGCTTTAAAGAGATCTTGCCAAAAATTATTGGTAAACACCTTGTCCCTATCTGATACAATGGAAGAAGGAAGCCAATGAAGCTTGAAAACTTGATTCAAATAAGCCTTAGCCACTGCAGCTGCTATGAAAGGGTGTTGCAGCCCTATAAAATGGATATACTTAGTTAATCTATCCACCACTACCGGTATGACAGTTCTTCCTTCACTCATTGGAAGCCCTTCAATGAAATCCATAGTAGTGTGTTGCCATGCTTGGTCTAGAATTGGTAAGGGGTGAAGGAGACCTCTAGGAAATAGATGATTTCCCTTGTTTCTTTGACATACATCACAAGAGGAAACATAAGAAAGAACATCCTTCTTCATACCTGGCCAATAGAATTAGCTCTTAGCTCTCATGTAAGTGTCCTGAATTTCTGAGTGACCTCCTATAGCTGAAGCATGAATTGACTCCAAAATGGTAGCTCTGCTGTTGTTGTTGTCACCCACATACAATATGTTCTTGTACCTCAGTACTTCATCAGTATAAGTGTAGTGCTCCATAGATGTAGGGATAACATCAATCTAGAAATTAGTTGTTTTGCCTTAGCATCTTGAGTGTAGCTGCTAACTAATTCTTGAGTCCAGTTAGGTCTTGACAATGCCATTATACTACAATTATCTTGTGGGTGTGGCCTTCTTAATAAGGCATCTGCAACCACATTCTATGCTCCCCTCTTGTACTTGATCTCATAATCAAAGTCAAGCAATTTCATTAACCACCTCTGCTGAAGTATTGTAGTAATCTTCTGCTCTAAAAAGTATTTAATGATTTGGTGGTCTGTATGGATAATAAATTTACCTCCTAACAGATAGTGCCTCCACTTAGTCACTGCCATCACCATAGCCAGTAACTCCTTCTCATAGGTAGAGAGAGCCCTTGCTCTAGACTCCGGTGGCTTGCCAGTAAAAGCAATGGGCCTACCTTCTTGAGTCAATACAGCTCCAATAAAATTGTTGCTTGCATCGGTTTCCACGGTTAATTGCTTGGAAAAGTCAGGAAGTGCTAAAATTGGAGTCTTGGTCATGGCAAGATTCAATTTCTCAAATGCTTGAGTGGCTTCTTCTGTCCAGTGGAATGAGTTCTTCTTGATGGGTCGGTGAGTGGCTTGCATATATATGGCTCCATAACCTTGGAAAAAATTTACTCAGAATACCCAGTAAGACCAAGAAATCCCCTTAGCTCCTTGATGTTGCTTGGAAGTGGACAATCCCTCATACTAGAAATTTTGTTTGGGTCTGCAGCTACCCCATTTGTTGTGATAATGTGGCCCAAGTATTCTAGCTCTCTTTGGACAAACCAACGCTTAGATAGCTTGGCATACAACTGGTGCTTTCTTAGTAAGGAGAATACCATGTGAAGGTGCTCTTGATGTTCTTGCACTGATGAGCTGTAGACAAAAATGTCATCAAAAAAGACTAGAACAAACTTTCTAAAGTAAGGCTCGAAAATATCTCATTCATAAGAGCTTGAAAAGTGGCTAGAGCATTTGTGAGCCCAAAGGGCATCACCTTGAACTCATAGTGCCCCTGGTGGGTTCTGAAGGCAGTCTTGTGAATATCAGGTCCATAAACTCGGATGTGATGGTATCCATCCCTGAGATCAATCTTTGAAAATATGAAGAATCCGTGTAGTTCATCTAACAATTCATCAATAATAGGTATAGGAAATTTATCCTTAATAGTGATTTCATTGAGTCTTCTATAATCTACACAGAATCTCCATGAATTGTGCTTCTTTTTGACTAATAATATTGGAGAGGCAAATGGGTTGTGGCTGTTTTGTATAATTCCAGAGTGTAACATCTCTTTAACCAATTGTTCAACAACTCCCTTCTGTATGTATGGGCATTTATATGGCCTGAGGTTGACTGGTTTTGAATTTGGTTTAAGTGGAATGGAGTGATCCATCATCAAATATGTCTTGAAATTCATAAATGAATTTTGTAAAGGGTTCAGGGACCGAGGTTGGAATTTCAGAAAGTGATATGGAAGATAGTTGTCCCATAAGCGCCCATGGGAAGTTTTGGACAAGAAATTCTTAAAAGCATTGCAACTCATTATCTTGGGTGTTACCTTCTCAGTAGTGCCTTGCAGAGTAATCTTCTTTCCCTGGTAAATGAAGGAAATGCATAGCTTAGAGAGATTAAATATTACATCATCTTGATTCCTTAGCCAATCAGCACCAAGCACCATATCACCCCCCCCTAAAGGAAGCATCCTCAAGTCCTCAGAGAATTTGTGACCTTGCATTGACCAATGAAGTTGAGAGCAAACTCCAGTACTGACAGTTCTGTCTCCATTAACTACAGTAACCAGCATGGGAGCTGTTTGTTCTACCTGACACTTTAGAGTCTTGACCAAAGTACATCAATGAAACTATAAGTACTTCCAGTGTCAATGAGAATTGATATTTTCTGTCTTTAATTGTACCTTGTATTCTAATTGTATCTCCATTTACATTGCCAGTGAGAGCATGGAGGGATATTTCCATATCAGACTCAACTGGAAATTCCACAGCCTCTTCATAAACTTCTTCATCTAACTCTTCAGAAGATTCGAGTTTCTCTACTTGCACCATGAACAATTGTTGTCTCTTGCAGACATGGAATGGAGTGTACACAACATCACAATTGTAACATAAACCCTTATCTCTTCTTGCCCTCATCTGTTCCTGAGTCAATCTTTTTATAGGTGGTATTGGGGCACTGGATTTTGGAGTTGTATTACCAGATCTTGGTGTGAAGGGAGAAAAAGCTGTAGTAGTAGTTTGAATTGGCTTAGGTGGAAATTGAGGAGTAGTAGTTTGATAAGACCCGTTATTGGTAAATGAGTTATTAAAAGGTCTTTGGAATGGTTTTGTGGGTTTAACTTGTTGCACACATTTCTGTTCTTGCATTCTAGCTAGTGAAAAGGCTTGTAAAAGGGTGGTAGGGCGAAACATGAGCACAATTTTTTTTATTTCATCCTTCAACCCACTGATAAAACTCATCACAAAGTATTGTTCATTTAAATGAGGGTTTTAGCATAAGAGCTTTAAGAGCTTCAAATTGCTCAAAATACTCCTCTACAGTGGTTACTTGACACAGTTTGTTAAAACTCCCAATAAAATTATCATCTACAGGATTTTCAAATCTAGCACACACACCTTCCGATTAACTCTCTCTATGATAAAAAAAGGTTTGCCAATTTGAAAATTAAGAAACCACTTATCAGCCTTACCTTCAAGGTAAATGGAAGCCACACTGACCTTCTGTTGTTCCTCAGTATTGTGGATTTGAAAATACCTCTCACTATTTTGAGCCCATCCACGCGGATTCTCCCCACCAAACCTAGGAAAATCAAGCTTTGGGGTACGATGATATCTAGAATGAGATGTCTCTCCTGCAAATCCTTGACCAAATTGATTGTTACCTCCTAGTAGTGTAAATCCAGGCGTACCCAAAATTCCTGGATCGCCATTGTTGCGTCTAGAGTTTTGAAGTAGTTCAGCCATCTGACTGGTTAGCAAATCAAAACTGTTATTCGTCTTCTCTTGAAAGGCCTTCGAATTTGTTGATTGTTCATCTAAATCTGACCCAACTTCGTTACTTTAGCGTCTAGATCATAGAATTTCTGTAAATTTTGTCTATGAAAATCAGATAATTCTTTGATTGTAAAGTTATTGGAACCCATTGTTTGAAGAATAGAATGACTTTGATGCCAAATGTACTATTCTCAATACAAATTAGGAACAAGATCTGGAAAAGATAAGTGAATCAGAGATAGGCAAGGAAGAATGGATGAATTAACGGAGAAAATTACACGAATTAGGAAGAAGATGAAGATGAAAACTGGTTCAAGTGAACGCATCCAAAGAAGATATTCATTTACTCATTGATTGTTCTACTCTCTCTCTCTATTACAAAATAAATACACCCAATCAGGTGCCCTAACATCTACCACTCTCAGATAGACAAGCGACAACATCTGCCTGGCTCCTAACACTCTCAGTGGACCAATGACTAGTTATTATATAGGCACCCAGAACAAAACTCAGAGCACTCCAGGTACATAACAAATATTTGCTAAATTAATTATTTATTTAATTAAGTTAGTAAGAGTTGTAACTTAGGAAAGACTCCCAAAATTAGGAGAGTCTTGAAAAAGGAAAATAGCTTTGCTTAGATTTCAATCTACCTTGTTCACTATAAATAAAGGGTTCGTGAGTGCTACACGTTTTTCATCCCTTTGGAAATGCGTAAGATTCACAGGTTGTTTTCCATGTCTTCTGTTCTTCGTGAACAAGATTGAGATAAAAGTATTTGTATTTGGGATCACAAAGCCGAGTTGGATTTAATCTTCGTGATTGATTATACAACTTGTAATCTAGGTTTTTCACCTTTTGTCTATTCTAAGGTTTTCTCTTCTGAAATAAAACCATTCAAGAGTTGTTGATCATAAACCCTAGGTTTTGATAGATTTCAGTTTCCGATCGTATACCAACACTTGTTAGTCGAAATCGGAAGCTAGAAAGAAAACTTCGATTAAGGTATCTCGTAAAAATCCTTAAAAAGTTTTAAACAAGATATCTCTAGATTTATTCTAGTTGTTCTTGTTGTAGAATCATTAGGTTTCTCTTCCTATTTTTGAAGAGTATAATAAACCCTAATCTACAAGTTTGTTTTGATATTACTTTTACCCAGTAATTGTTTTTCTCAAAACAAACACAAGATTTGCAAAACCTTGATTTACATCTAAAAGGGAAATCGATTCGGTGTTTTTTGAAACACAAGATCGTAAAGTATCAACCATGTTGTTGTATCTTATGAAGAGAACTTTATTCTTCCAGAAGATTTTCGGGAATAACTTCTAAAGAGAATTTGTATTCTGCTAGAAGTTATACGAGAAGAATTCCTAATGAGAATCGGTGTTCTGCTAGGAGTTTTATTAGCGCTGAAGCAGGTGTTACATCTAGTCCGAATAGGTAGTAGAAAATTGGTGTAACAGCTTATAATCAGTGTGTGTTTATTCTGGACTAGGCCCCGGGGTTTTTCTGCATTTGCGGTTTCGTCGTTAACAAAATTTCTGGTGTCTGTGTTATTTCTTTTTCGTATTGTATTGTTTATCTTTATAATTGAAATATCACAGGTTGTGCGTTAATCAATCATTATTGATAAATCCGACCTTGTTTGTTGGATAGGATTTTGATTGATCTTGGATATTGGTCTTTGGTACCGTCCAAGTATTTCTCACATCAATAAGGCTCATAGATTTCTATCTGTTTGATTTGATGATTGATTTGAGAAAAAGAGATAAACTCTTTAGTATTATTCTTTGATTGAGTTTTCACTCTCGGAATATTATTGGAGTAAGTCCTCTCAGATTGCCAAACGAAATATTGGGTGTGGTTGTTAGACCCCCGCTTTTTCGAGGATAATATATGGTAGATGAATATGAAGATCATAACCCCTACTATAACAGTGTGATCCACCATGTAAGAAAAAAAAAGGCCGTCCATGTAAGATAACTTACCAACAACCAATGAGGCGTACGAACACAAAGTTAATATATAGATGAATTTTCAATTTTTTTAAACACTTTAGTAGTACTATTCTTTATCATACTTAGTATTAAATATTGATTGTATAGGATAGGTGGAGTGATGATACTGATGCATCTCAAATAGGAGCAAATCTTAAACCCTTCGAACAACAACAACATGAGTTAATATATCTTAGACAACAACAACAACATGGTTAATGTATCTGGGACATCAACAAGGACAAGGGTTAATATATCTGGAAAACTCATATGGATATGCAAACAATGTGAGCACATATGATTAAGTGTCTGTTATATATAGGGAGTATGCATTTAAATATATATTGATTCATTGTATATACCTTGATCTAGTTTTGTAGGGTATGCAATATCAGAGTTTGCAGAAGGATATAATGGCGTCTTGTTCACCGAATGGATGCTAAATGGGCATCCATATGGATTATTTAAGATGTCCATCATTTTGTTTAGTTGTTTCCGATTTCTTTATTGATCTAAGATTAACAATGAAACGAGAACCTCTATTTATATTAACGTGTATGTAAAGAACAAAGGGCGCGACATCTTGCCAACAAAAACAAAGATCATTTGAATATTAAGCGAGATTTTTGGTGTGGCATACTTTATAGCATTAAAACTTTATAACATGTCTGTTTGGAACTTTGTATTATATATGTACATAATTCAATGTAAATTTTTATTATGTCAGCTCTTTAGTTGTATAAAAAATTTTTTCTCCATTGCAATGCTAAGCTTGTTGGAGGTCAAAGTGCAAAGAAAATACACAGGCAGAAGTTTCAAGAGTCGACATTCCATCCCTGTTAGAGTAAGTTATTGTTAGGCTGGTTCCTATGGGGATGGATAACCCAATCATATGCCATGCCACCTGGCCCGGCAACCGTCGCACTACTATGGGAACATAGTTAAGCGATCGAGTCTCTATCAAACAATCGAGACTATACCGCTAGCGATCGAGTCTCGGTCGTGCACGGTCGGTGCTCTATCGTGTATAAATAGCACAATTCTTTTCTGTTTTCATTAACACGAATTTCTTCTTCTCTTCTCTGCAGAGCAAATTTCTTCTTCTCTTCTTTAAAAATGAGTACCAAAACAAATATACAAAGAAAAAGAAACAGAAAAGACAAAGAAAATTTGACTCCCACAATATGTGATGGCGTCTGGGTCCAAGATTAAAAAAAAAAAGTGTGGTCAAATATTAGGCAACTAGTTGGTCTTGGTGTATTACCTACACATATGATATATCTAGCCATCCCGAGCGAGTTGGTTTACCTGAACTAAGAGGTGGGTGGTATGAGATAACCTAAGTGTTTGGAATCCTCTACGAAGCTATTCAACACTCCTTGCGAAGATATCTTTGGAAGCTTTTATATTATATAAAAGGCAAAAATCACAGGACTCAAGTTGTACGAGTTGTAATAGAACGTTGGTGAAACACTGCAAATACTTTGTTTTTCAAGGATTTCGAGTGTGGTAAGTTTTATTTTTTCAATTCAATTCTTAGTTTTAGATACAGACTTTAATTATAATAAACTATTGTATCTAGGATTTACACTGTTAGATTGGTATATGTTGACGGGAATAAAATATAATGGTGATTTACTTAAATTTAACCAATTAAAGTGGACATCAGAAGGAAGATGGAAACAACTACTTCCCTTGTACTCAAATGATACCGAAGGAAAGTCAGAATCCAGAATATTAAATTCATATGGCCTAAGAGTGTCTGGGTTGATGGCTTTTTTGAAGCGTTATGCTGCGAAAATGGAAGTTAACAGAGTTGAAGATTATCCCGAGCTTGAACGTATTTTTGTGTTAAGGTTGCTAAGCCAAGTTCTGTTCCCCAATGCTAGCTCAACGTCATTAATTGGTTTTCTCGATTCTTTTGAAGATTTAACTAAAGCGTCAAATTATGATTGGGGGTATGCACTTTTAGTTGTACTATACTTAAGTCTCGGTGAATGCTCGTGTGTGAATAAAGATAACTTAAATGGATTTTGGGTCTTATTGGAGGTAAGAACCACAATACCTTTCTATTATTTGATTTATTATCGAGTTAATTGTTTAAACTGGCGAATGTACTAACACAATAATGTTTATCAATGTTATTTTCAGTATTGGTGGTATACTTACTTCAGGGTTTGCGAGCCTGATCTTCATGAAATTCGTATAATTTTTCCAGTCGTGTACAAGTACAAAGCCGATAATTGGAATAGTCAAATAAATGATGGTCAAAATACCTTTGTTGTTCATAGGATGTAATATAACTATGCAAAACAAGTATAAACATGAGCTTGGTGCCATAAATATTGATGTTCAACCACAAATCTTGGGTAGTGTTGATTTTCTAACACTTGGCAATTTTCCACTTACCGACTTTCCATCCCAACCTCCACCCTGGACAGGCAAAGCATATACGTATCCTAGCAGTCAAATGGGTTCGTCATATATGCCTCAAATATCTTCGGAAATCCTAACTTTATATCCCATTGGATATATTGTTACTGTTCCACTTAGTAATGAAGGTATACAACAGAGGTATCTATATTACGGTGTGGCGGCATCGCCAGAAGATTATTAGAAAAAGGGAATTTTGATAAACTGCCCCACTCTCAATTTACAGTTTAATAACATGCCCCCGTTTTCTTCAACTTTTCAAAAGTGCCCCAAAGTTTGTTTTTCCGTCAAGAGTCAACATTTTTGTCAACCTGGTCAACACGTGGTCAAAAAACCCCATAGAAATTACACCTTTATCCCTTGGTCTTTATCACCTGTCGAGAGAGAGAAATTCATTTCTCGTTTTTTCTCTTAAGTTTTCAGAAATTCCCAGAGCAGCGGCGATTGAGAGATTTAAGATCAAGATCGTCCGGTAATCTAGAGTAAAATCGAGAGTGATTGAGAGATTTTGGTTCTTGTTTTACTTTATTTGAAAGAAATTTAGGTTTTCTTACAAACCAGTGTCGAAAAAACAGCGAGGTCGAGTCTTCATCAACTCAAGACATGAGAGAGCATTTTCTCTTGCTCACGGCTGTGGGTTTGATTGCTATCAGCCATGAATCAGAATCAAAGAGCAAATCAAGAGCCCCATCCGAAGATGAGAAGAAGAAAAAAGATGAAGTGAATCGGTTGGTATTTTGGATCCGAATGAGGGAAGATCCGAAGGCGTTGTTGCTTTGATTTGTATGAATGATTGTCTGGGTTTATGAAAGTATTACAACAACAATATGAATGCAGCAAAAGTGACTCGAATTTGTGGGTTCAGAGCAAGTTGTGGCATTATAAATCAGTGAAGATATTGAATGGTTTCCATGGAAGTGATAGGTGTTTACAAGAGTTTTGAACGGGTGAAATTGGTCGCAATTTGCAAAGTAAATGTGTTTAAATGCTTGAATATTTTTATGGGTTGTCTGTAAATTCTATTTGCAGGGAGGATTGGAGCATGGAAGCGGCTAAAAACATCACAGCATAGTCATCTCCTCCACCACCAGGTTATGCACACAACATGTTCAAGTATAGGCCTAAATCACCATCTTCTTGTCAACTAAAATTCCGTCTTCAAGGGTTGTTGATGTTTTGATTAGTGTGAATGAGTTAGAGGGGTATCTGCTTTAAATAAGTTGGAATATTACATCAATTCGTGGTCTGAAACTTGGGAGATTTGGTGCAGTTTTGACTGCAAGAAAACATCAAGAGAAGATGGTTTGTTGTCGTAGTTTAGTGGATATTAATGCCATGAGTTCTGGTGGTCATACTGAGTTGATTGAGACAAGTCTCAGTAGTTGGTGGGAATGGAAGAACTGGGTACAGATATGTTTAGGAAATGTGGGGTGTTGGCCACAACTTTGTTGAATTTGGTTCTTTGGATTTAGTCACGAAAGTCGATGGAAGGATGTTTATGTATGGTCCTAACAAGAAACTGATTGGGAATAGTAATTATAATGTTAAAGATGGAGGCAGCAACTTTGTTAATGGCGATGATTGGGTTGTTAGATATAAGATAGCATTAGGCATTGTACAAGGTATTTCTTACCTGCATCATGATTGTGATCCAGTTATTGTTCATCCAGATGTATATATTATTGGACAGCGAGTTGGAAGCTAGAGTTGCTGATTTTGGTGTTGCAAAATTGATTCAAACGGATGAATTTCTTTCCCTTTCCTGTTTCGTTTCTGCAAGCATATTTTAATACTATGGGATGTTTAAATGTTTGCGTGGATTCGGTTACGAGTTAGAAATCATACGTATTAATGTGATGTTAATACTATGGTGTTGCTTTAGGAAAGTTCTTGAGCTGAGAAGATCTGTTGCAGAGAAGAATTTTCTGCCCATGTTGTTGCTGTGTATGAGATACACGTGTGATGGGTTTATATGTAATTTGCTGGGTGCCAGCTGGGACTTAACGCCCCTAACCAGCCGTTAACCGTTTTTTGAATAAAACGGGGCACTTTTGAAAAGTTTGAAAAAAACAGGGGCACTTTTTTTTTACTATATTCAAAACAGGGGCATTTTATCAAAATTCCCGAAGAAAAATTTGAACACTTTAACGCTTCTTCTCGATGGATTCCAGAATTTTCACTTGAGAGAGATGCATCTCTCGAGGGAGAATTTGACTTTTGAATTTCCTGAGGCTCCGGTAGGAACAAGTTATCAAATGGGTTTAGGTCGTGATGGCATGCCCCCCTTAGGTAGAAGTCAAAGAAGTCATGGAAGTCATGGTGGAGGTTGTAGAAGTCGTCATTATACTCCAAATTTAGTGGAAGAGACTCATGTAGCATCAGCACGAGGAGATGTGGAGAGGACGAATATATGGTTCCAAAACCCTAGTGGTTTCATGCCCCAAGGCCCTGTGCTTACTCCTGGTGGTGCTGTAAATATGGATGCATTTAGGTCTGAAATGTATAACCAAATAACCACTTTAGCATTTCACCCATTTTAAGCACCTGCTCATTCAATTCAACTATCACCAGTACCATATCAAGATTATGAATCGCCTGATGCTACTCAACCACCGTCTCAGACTCAAGCTGGTGAATTTTTGTAGGATCAAACAGGCTTAGGGGAATACATCTTTGGAAATTGTTAGTTTAATAGATATAATAACCTTTAATGTAATCACTATTTTGTTGGATGATCATTTAATGTTATTGCACTTTTGTTTGATAAATGAAAATATACCTTGTACATTCATGCTTATGTTAACAATTAATAAATTAAAACATATAAATTTGATTATATTTGGCTAACACTTTTAAGATTTATTAATAACTTCCATATCGGATCTCTCTCCCGTTGTTACGGAGTCACTCTGCACGACACCTTTGTTCAATGTCCAGCAGGGTTTCACCACTCTTTATGTTTCAAGTCGCTTCCCTTTTCATAGCATTATACTTTCTAACATTCTTAAAAATTACAACAAACCGAGCTTCTAATACCAACACATAACGATTGTTGAGGTTCATTGTTTTTTCTTCAAATTTCCGAAAAATGCGTCCCAAAACGAAATGATCTGTAGTGTGCCATCTACGATAGGATGATTAGTAAACAAAACATAATTCCTGCAGATGCATTCATCTTCTATGATTACTAAAATTGTCTTGATGTGCTCTTCTTTGATTAGCTTTTTTATCTTCTTATTTCATTTTACACATTGGCTCGCTGTTCATCTTTCATTTTAGGCAGCATGTTGCTCTTCTATGAACTGAGCCATGTTCATATTTTGAAAAAAAAAAATGGAAGAGGTGAGAAAATAAGAAGAAGGCGTGAGTTAAAATGAAATTGGAATTCGGTATTTCTAGGGGGAAATTATGGCCGTTGGATCAGAATTATTGGGTGATCTAATATACACCGAACGGTCGAGTCTATACCGCTAGAGATCTAATCTAGACCGTTCGGTGTTGTTTCAATCGAGCGGTCAATACTCCACAGGTCGGTAGAAACTTGACGTGGCTTAGATAAGAAGCAAATTTACCACTTAGCTAAGCATGTTTGCCACTTTGTCATGTCCATAATAGGTGCAAAAATGGCAAACTTGAGGCTTTGCCTCCCCCATGGGGACCGGCCTTACTTTGACCGAAAAGCAAAGAGAGAAAATCAGAGAGTTTATTAGGGAGAAGGTTATGGATTTTATTTTAATTTACATTGTTTCCTCTCTCTCCAGCTAAGAAAGAAGAACGCCCAAAATAGCCAAGGTTGCTAATGGGGGTACCAATTTGCTTGGGGGTGTACCAACCCCAAGGAAAATGATGTTTTGTCTTATTAGCATTTGGTACACCCCCAAGCAAAACCAGTCCCCCGATTAGAAATCTTGCAAAATAGCTCTCAGATGTCCTCATATGCTAGGGTGCTTAACAAATCCATTCCACCTCTCTTTCTCTTTCCAACCGAGAAAAAAAGAACACCCAAAATAGCTCTACGAAAACCATTAAACCTGTAAGCGTCATTACGCTCGGATCGTCTAATTTGGAGCATATCCGAGCGAGATCAATCACACCCAAAGCTTGTTCTCCGTTACCCCATTCATCTATGAGTTTTTTCGATCGATTCTAATATTTTTTTGGTTTTCCAGTGAGGTTTCCGTTGCTATTTCAAGGTTTCGTTGGTAGACCATCATTTACTTTTGGCTAGTATGTTTCTTATCCTGATAAGCATAAGACGCTTGAACATACAAACCTTTTCATGATTGATATTCCACAAATCCTCAGCACATGTTTCACTTCCGGCGACCCGAAGAAGATCGTATTTCTTATCTGGTTTAGTTCTTGTCTTTGTTATATTATTCCCTGTGTTATGTTTAATGATGTACTAGGGTGCTTAACAAATTTATTTCCCTTTACTTTTCGATTTGTTTTATGGACTAGTTTGTTAGTTTCTCTCATGGGTCTTGTTTACATTTTAGTAATGTGTAATATCATTATTATTATAATCAGGTTATGTCTAAAGTGTTGGAAAAAAAATCAGTTTTTGTGAATAAATAAAACATGATGCCAATTTGTTTTGTTTGTGGGAATATTCTTGTCTCCCATATGCTTCATGGCACAAATTTTCCTAAACTTTGTCTGATTTCTCTCATTTTTAATACATATTTCTTTTGTGAATAAAGAGAATCTTTTCATTGTTTTATGCATGACATTTCTTTTGATAACTGGACAAAAGTTTAAAAACTACATGAGAATCTTCTCAGTTTTGTTGTAATATGCATGAGAACATCTTTATTGTTTATAACGTATAGATTCTTTTCATTGTTAATAACATTTGAAAATTCTACAAGTTAAAGGGTCTTCAATTCATAAAAGAGAGGTTAAAAGAAGATGAACTTAACTCTTCTCCTGTTTTTTAAAGAGAGAAAGAGAAAAAAAATAAAACTACTTCTTCTTTTAGTTTTCTCAAAAAACTAAGTTTTACTTCATGTTTTGAGAGAAAAACAACTCAAAATTAATTCCTCTAATTTTGGTAGAAAAAGAGAGTAGAAGAAGAAGAAGAAGAAAGTAGAGGAGAAAAGAACTAAACTCTTCTCATGTTTTCAGGAGAGAATGAAAAAACTCAAAAAGAACTCCTTCATGTTTTGGTTTTCATGTTTTAAGAGAAAAACAACTCAACATTAACTCCTTTGTTTTTAGTAGAAAAAAGAGAATAGGAGAGAAAACAAGTTTCATTCTTCCATTTTTTTCTCTACGAGTTTTGAGTGAAACAAGATGGTTTTAATGAGTCGTTTTTCACTACCAAGTTCTTAGGGCGTTCTCTTGTATGCTACAAGAAGGAATGCTAACGATAGTTGTATCCTGGAGGCAACTCGTCAATGAAGCTATATACATCTCTCTAGTTAGAGGAGTAGCAGGCAATATTGTCTTTAGGACAGCGTATCATATACGTGCCTCTATAAATTTTGCTCCG
This sequence comes from Papaver armeniacum, assembly GCA_023531295.1. NCBI lineage: Eukaryota > Viridiplantae > Streptophyta > Magnoliopsida > Ranunculales > Papaveraceae > Papaver > Papaver armeniacum. The sequence goes on along the minus strand of JAJJWW010006571.1, from coordinate 44,120 downwards.
CATGCTGCTCGACGTAATGCATCCTCCAAGTTACTGCAAATCAAGCTAAGTATCTCTTTGTTGGGAATATATATTTAAAATATAAATTTATTTCCCAATAAAATATTTTCGGTAACAATAAAGTTTTTCTTAAATGAAAACTAATTTTTGTTATAATTGATTTTGACCGTTTCATACTTTGTTGTGTTAATGGTGTTAATTGCACTTTAATAATTTCTATTAAAACCTTGACTAGAAAAATCAGTTTTTTGTGAAAAGTCTTTTAAGAGTTATGAAAATAATTTTTTCTCTTGTGTGAGAGCTTTTCATTTGAATAAGTAATTGGGGGATATGGGAATTAATTGGGGGATATGAATTACTTCCCCCAACCCATGGTGTGTGTTAAGGGGTGACTTTTGGGGGCGAAAATACTAAAACACCTTTCCCTCAAAATAAAAATCAAAAAACTTAAATTCAAAAAACAAAATCATATTCCCCATTTCCATCTCCACTTCTTATTAATCTTTTTAGGGTTAAAACTTTGAAACCCAAATGTTCCCCATTCTCTTTCAAATTCTAAATTTTCCCAATTTCCTTTCAAATTCTCTTCTCCTTCTCTGCCGGAAGTGATGAAGAACATGTCGGAAATGATGAAGGTCACGCCGGAAGTGATGAAATTTAATGCCGGAACTCAATGCCGGCATGCTCGATATAAATCTATCAATGCCGGTAGTCAAGTGAAAAAAAAAATCAATTTTATGGATACTTTTCATCATGTTCCGGCATAGAATTTAGGATGAAGACCACGCCGGAAGTGAGTTCCGGCATGGTTATTTAGGATGAAGACCACGCCGGAAGTGATGAAGAACATGTTGAAAATGATGAATACCACGCTGGAAGTGACGAAATTCAATGCCGGAACTAAATGCCGGCATGCTCGATGTAAATCTATCAATGCCGGTAGTTAAGTGAAAAAAAAATCAATTTTCTGGATACTTTTCATCATGTTCCGGCATAGAAATTTAAGAAAAAACCATGCCGGAAGTAGTTCCGGCATACTCGAAAATCAGACAATTGTGTTACGCCCCCCCCGAACCCCCACGAATAGTGGCAAACAATTTATGAAAATTCCCAGCAAATGCCGACATGGGTTTTTGGTTCAATACCATGCCGGCACCAAGCTTTTTCAGCTGCAACAATGGTGGATTCAAAGAAAAAAAATCAAATTTTCAACCTCTTAGCAGCAATTCTCTCATCACAATCATCTTCCATTTTCCAAAAAAAAATTCCACTCAAAAATCATTTTCCCTCCTTCTACTCTCAACTAACCCACACAAATTCAAATAAAAATAAATACACACTAATTTATCCCTCAAATACTTAACATTTTACTAACTATAATTAATCAATAATCCTGATTAGTGGGGGCTAGATTAGGAATTAAAAAACTAATTACATAGGGGTCACCCGAATTGCTATTGGGACACCTTTTTTGTCCAGTAGTTATATCCCCCAATTAATTCCCATATCCCCCGATTACTTATTCTTTCATTTTATGTCTTTTGAGTTTTCAAGAAAACATGAATTATTTGTGAGAAAGAAAAATCAAGTGTGTGATCATCCTTGGCTTTTCTAAAAGAGTTTCTCGAGCAATAATGAAGTGTAGAAGTTTCACATCCTCTCACCGTGCAAGAGCGATTGTGTAAGAGATTGATCTCATTGTTTTATCCTGGGGACGACGCGCCATTGAAGAACTGCTTGCACAATCTTGGGCAGAGCCGTGAAACGTCTTAAAGAAAGTGACCTAGTCCGCGACTCAGCCTTAAAAATTTATTTCGTGTTTGATTTTATTTGTTGTGCAGTCATAACTCGGCAATTTTTCCAACAATTTTAAGACGGTTTATTCGGCAATGGATATCAAAAGAAAACAATTGCTCAAACGCGATAAGTATCATTGTTTAATATTTTTTATAGAATTATATGAACGGTATAATTTTTCTTTAGCGATTTAGCATGATGCTTGGAATTAGGTTACTTGGTACCTAAAGTATTTTTGATGGACTAGGGATATCATGGTTAAATATTTTTCTTCATTAATATTTAGCATAGAAAAAATATTTTTGATAACAAACAAATTGTTTTTAACATGCTGTAGAGTTTTATTTTTATATCCTACATGGAGTTGAATTTGATGTAGAAATTTTTACTAAAGATGTTAAACATACCTAATATTGTGCATGTTTAATTTCATAATTTTTGGACACCGAAAAGTATTTCTAAGGTATTTTACAAAAACTGCATAACGTTGCTGAAAATTTCTGACGAGCAGAAATTTAGTCCTGATTGAATTTGTTTGTCCCAATCTTTGTGCAACTATTTTGGACTTGTGTGACATGAATATTTTAGATGAATAAATTATCTTCAAAACCCATTTTGAAATTTTCCAATTGGATTTTTGGTTTAAGAGATGCGGTGCTTTAAAAATAAATCGTTTTGTATAAATGTCTAAAACATTAGATATGACACTTGAGTTTAGAGATTAGAGATGTATGAAATTACATTACAAATCATGTTTTGATTCTAGTACTTCATATTATTTTTTTGGTAATGAAAAAATAAGATTATTGTTAGAAATCAAACTAATGCGTTACATATGTTTGATAATATGCTTATTAGAAAAGTTGTAAATACATGATGTTATAACTAAAGAACTTTATATATTTGTTTGATATTTAAGAGCATCTTGGAGTACTAGTTTTGTGAATGGTATTGAAGTAATTATGTAAGTGCATACCTTGCTTATTTTTGGTTTCAAATGCTCACATGTAAATGATTATGATAGGTGAAAATTCACTTACTTGAGCAAGCTTTATTTACCAATGAAATAGAAATTGCGGGAGACTAATGGATGTGTGGAGCAATGAGGTTGCTGACTTGTTTGTTGGTGTGCAAAGAATGGGAAATGATTTGTAACCAATTGAGCTTTAAAAGCAATTAAGGTATGTTTGTTGAACTATTTGTAGTTATTGTAGTGATCAAATAATGGCATTCTAAATTGAATAAAGTAATTGTTCAATCTTAGAATAAATTTTAGGGAAACAAGATATTGAGAATTATTGTGTATGACAATAAACATGTGACTCATATAAGGTTTGAACTTATGAGATGAAATTTTATACGAACCCAAAACCGAAATAATTAGAAACCTAGTCAAAACAAATGTGAATATCAACTCTCACCAAAGAAATGAACATAATATTGATTATGATATTATTTGCTATTCTTGCGACATTGGAAGGATATTAAATGTTATTAACAATGCTTTTCAAGCTTAGTGTTGATGGTGGATTTTTATTTAAGGTTAAAATTGTAAAAGCCGGAAAAATTATGCGCTAACATCTTGTAAAAGATAAAGCCATTAATAAGTGTTGGATACTTCTTCACTTTACTAATTCACCTAGAATGGAGCATGTGACAACAATCCCATTCTCAGAATTAAACGAAATTCATCCAGGTTGGAGCATGTAGCAACAATCCCATATAACCTTTGTGAATTTATAGCATTATTAATTAATGTGTAAGCGACCTTGTATTTCTGTACTCATTATCGGTGCGGCATGACGGCGAGTGTTGCTCTCAGTGAGCAACACGAACCTCCAAGCATTATAATGAAAGCATGTACGAAATACCTGACAGGCTGCACCTCTCGGTGTGTTATACTAGCCCGATTGAGCATCCTGAATGTCCGTATCGGTGCTGGATATGATCTCGATCATCCAACTTCACCGGCATGATTGGATGGCCCCGGATCAATTCCATAACCCCCAAGCGGTATGGAATATTCACTGCCAACCAACGCGGACCCGCATGGGTCGGCCTCCCAAAATATTGGCCTAGCTTGCCAAAACGTCCAAACCGGAGCGTATGGATGGGAAACCCTAAATTAAGGTTTGCGGCATATTACATGTATCGCAAAACATTCTCAACCATCCATCTTCGCGGTATAGATGGAGGGTGTAGATATAGATTCAAAGGGCCCAAGCATGTCTACACAATCACCGTGGGCCGCTACATACCGACCAATCGGTCGGGACCAACCATGGTTGGTTATCCCACCCGTATGCTTAGAATAAAGCATGGTCGCACGGCCGTGAAACCCAAAATTAGGGTTTTGAGCATCACGAGCGTCCATCTTCTCCCAAGCACGAATGGAGGGTCCCAGTTAGATTAAGCGTGTCCGGTCATACCAAAGATGACCACCGTGGGCCCGTCTATCCCCTCACTAGGATCGGCCAAGGCATATCATGCCCGGCTATCCCAAAACGCGTCCAAACTTTCATGGTCATACTTCCCAAATTGCAAATCGATCTCGACCACTCAACTTCACCGGACGATTTGAGTGGCTTAGATCACGTTTTCATGGGACGATCGAGTATAGGCGTGAATACCAGCCTACCACCTACACGCCGGACGTATTGGGCAAGACCGACCAAGTTTGGTCGTCTTGAAGCGCGCGCCCGAAGTTGGCACGATGTGCGGCTTTTGCAAAGCACTAGATTTACGTTGCAAAATCGATCTCAACCACTCCTTTCTTTACCGGTCAAATTGAGTGGCCTAGATCGCGCCTTTATGGGACAAAAGGTATGGATGTGTACACCGCATGCTGTCTACACGCATGCCCGGTCGGTCCTTTCCAAAACCCTTCCCATGCTTGGTTTAGACCAAGTCAAGAGTGATGCTGCGCACCTCTTCAAAACCTTGATTCCATCAACGGTCGCAGATGAGTGCCTCAAAGATCATCTCGTCGTCCGTCCCGGCTTTCACCGGCTTGGTTATACAACCACAGTCGGGAGTTAATTGGTCATTGAGGCATCATGGTGATCACCACCCGTCACTTTACCACACCATGATGCAGTACCTGCATAAAAATACACACGATACTTCACAAGTATCAATTTCCTGAATAACGCAGTTATTCAACTTAGCATTACATGCTACCTTTTGTGGGTCCCACAATCCACACATTCCATACATCAATCATGTCACAAACTGGGGGATACATACTGGGGTATTGGTCTGGCGGTTTACAGCGTGAAGCGTGCAACGCGCTATCACAAGAACATGTCAGGAAGTCATGGACGGTTAGAGATGACAAGAGAAGTGGGCAAGACTGGTCGTATAACACCAACACACAACTCCAATACTCCATCACTCCACTTCCTCCACTTCCCACGAGAGACGTGAATAAGGCTCAAATGACTTGTATAAACAGGCTCTCCTCCCTATTTTCAAAACAGGAGAAAAAGGGAGAGAACAACAACAGAACAAGTCCAGACGAGACAGAAACTAAGTGTTAATACAAAACACCCAGAGCCTGCTTGCATCAATCGTAAGCTTTGCTCACCTTTACATTTACAAGTCATAAGCAAGCCAACGCCTTCACAATCTCGACACCTTCTTCGCTTCCCTCCCTAAGATCAACCCCATCTCCTTCACTTTGTGACCGAAACAAGTCTGGAACGGCCATTTCTTGGTTTAGGCCGGACTTGCACAGATTGATTTCCGAATCTACAAGCATCTGCATTTGTTTAGGGTTTAGATTCATTCCTCATCCACACACCACAAATTACCAAATCCGGCAGGCATAGTTTTCACCCATAAACAATTGGCGACCACATCGGGAGGTTAATCTCTCAATTGTAAAGTCAATTTCTTCGAAATCCGATTCAATTTTATCAATTTCAGAAAGGGTAGATCTTAGAACCAATTCAATCAGTAATTCATTTCAAGATGGTGGAACCCTGGTATGGATCAACAATCAATTCTGATGGAGCTAGTGTAGATAACACTCCCGGTGTCGATGTACCTGTCAGTGGAGCTACCGTGGTCAATACATCTCGTGGAGCCGTCACTTCTATCACCAATGCTAGCGGAGAAGGAGATATTCCAGTAGGTGTAACTCCTCCCATCACCAGAGCCAGAGCAGCCGCAAATCCCAGCATCTCCTTAAGTGTAACACCTCCGGTAGTCACCAGAGAAACAACTTCCACTCCTTCATCAGGACGAGGAGCCGGAGGGACGATAGGAGGACCAATTCCCATTACCATTGCAGACTTGATGGAGAAGCAGGAAGTTCTTGCTAAGACTCAAACGGATATGGCCGCAACTCAGAAAGAGGTACTCACTTTTCTTAAGACATTAACTGATTGATTTCCACAAGACCCGCAACAGCCCCTGGAGACAACAAGGAAGCACCGGAAAAGGTACTTCAGCGGCGCGGACCTACATGGACCTAATCAAAGAAGCGACATCAGATATGAGTAGTCCTGTCATGGAGACTCCTACACTGGGGACTGATCCTCACAACGATCCTCCTCAAGTCAATAGTTTCACTATGAACCGTAGGCCTAGGATCGGAAAGTTTTCTCTAGTGGAAAGTTTATGCGAACTTTCACACCTCTCGAAGAATCGGACACGGAGATATTTTGCTGCAATCAACCGTAGGAAGGTCACAACCGTGCCTTACATGTCACCGCATGCATCAAGGATTCGAGTTCAAGACGGCCCTTATCAACACGGAGAGCGTCTTCGAATGTGATTACTCTCAAGACTCTCAGGACATCCAAGGTTCTCCCGGGCAAGGTCGTACGGAAGCCTACCACAATGACGGACTTCGAGGGAAACCAAACCAGCACATACGGGAGAAGCTCCGCGGAAAGAATCAGACAAGTTCGTTGTGTCCCACTCCCCCACGTGGGCGTCAATTCAGGAAGAAGACCGGCTTGCATCATTGAGGTCTAAAACCCACGATGCATCTTTGCTGATGAAGCATTCTTCTCCATCCTGTAAAGCCACGACCCACGTTCACACGAAGAGGGAACGAGCTTTTGTGGCGAGTCCTGACCGAGAAAGGGAAAACGGTATCCGACACTTGCCATTATCAATTAGCGGGGAGAATGTTACCATCTCTCCAACTAATGGAATGCTACAACAGCAATGAACCACAAGAACAAGTGCTAGATGATCCACAACAGCTGCAAGATGGCACCAACTCCACAACTGATGAGATTGAAATCGTTGAGGAATCTCCTAGGCCTATTTCCATTAGCTCAACCTTGTGTACGGATAAACGCACGAAGCTCGTGGAACTTATCAAAGAGTACCAGGACATATTCGCTTGGAGATATGAAGAAATGCCGGATTTAGATGAAAATTGGTTACCCATCATCTACATGTCATACCTGGATCCAAGTCGGTTAAACGGTTTGTAGTTCGAGACACGAGGAAAATGGATAGATCGGGTGCTGCATAGACTTCGAGAGACTTAAACAGTCTTTGCTCCAAAAATGATCCTCCTCTACCTAACATCGACATGTTAGTAGATGCAACTAGCGGACATGGCATGTTCTCCTCCATGGATGGATGTAGCGGCTACAACCAGATAAGGATGTACGAGCACGATCCAAGTAAGATAGCTTTTCGAACTCCTCTCGGAAATTTTTATTATACCATACTGCCATTTGGTTTAAAGAATGCCGGTGCAACGTATCAACGCTCTATGACGGCAATCTTCCACTGGATCCGATACCTCAAGGGAGAATCCTCACGAAGATAACGATGTCCACGCGTCATATCGAGCAAGATCCGGGCGAGTCACTCTATCGGGATGGTGGTCGAACAAGATCCGGCGAGTCACTTTATCGGGACAAGTGGTACATGTCTATCATGCTATGTTGGAGAATCCGCGCTTTTGGTCATCCTCTGGAGCTGTTGAACGCTCATCTACAACAACATATGACCTGATAGAGAGAACCAGGCCTGCCGGTAATAAAGAGCCTCATAATGTTTGTAGGGGCGTATATATCACCAACAGGCGATACAACCTTTAGCCTTATGTAAGTAGTTCCCTGAAGCAGCAAGAGTAAAACCACCGAGATACAACATCCTGCGCGTCCGTTAACTCCAACTCCAGTACCACATGCACGACTCCCACAATGATGAAACAATGTCCAAGATATTCCATATCTGGCTCGACATCAACCACTACGAACAAACCATGTAAACCACGCTTGGGGACTGAGGCTCAGCATGAAGTTCCTTCACAATCGATCAAGGAATTCTTCAACATGAGAGAGATGGTCAGTCAAGAAGCATGGAATTCGCAAGGGTAAATCGGGCGAAGAGGGAAACACTTCAACGCTCCCTCTAGCGTAGGCTGATTCAATGGTCTATTCAAGAGCCTCCTCAACGCTCTCTCCAGGACCCACATTCGCTTGTAATCCTTCTTCAACACTCTCTCCAGGAGTCCACCTCAACGTTCGCAACAGAAACCACTTTAACATCCTCTCGAGCCGTTTCAACACTCAAGCTGCATCAATAATCTGCGCTCTGGTCAAGTTATCTTTGATGTACTCATTGCTCAACATACGTCTCATCCATCCTTCATGAGGGCCCAGCGGAGCATGAAAACCTTGAAGTCGATAGGAGAAGGGTTATCTTGTGGAACAGATATTTTCATATAGTTGAAAGGGCGCGGTGAATAACTCATTATCAATGTTCGGCATATCTTTGAAGCTGTCAACACCCCCTGACTTGGCACCAGCATTATCCCCAGAAGACATCTCAACAGGAGTTCTTTTCTTCATTCTATAATAAAAGACATGAGTCAGTACTTGTATAAAAACGCGAGAGATGTGTAGTCACACACGGTAGAACACACATTCACGTTGGAGTACACAAGGCTGGTATTGGGTCCAAACACCGGTACTGCTAAAGTTTCAAGTCCGGTGTTGATCAAGTCACAAGTCCGGTATTGCTCAAGTTTCAAGTCCGGGGTTGATCAAGTCATAAGTCTAGTATTAATCAAGTCACAAGTCCGGTATTTCTCAAGTTTCAAGTCCGGTATTGATCAAGTCATAAGTTCGGTATTTCTCAAGTTTCAAGTCTGGTATTGATCAAAGTCACAAGGCTGGTATTCGAATAAAATAGGCGCATACAGCAGGGCCGGTTTTCAGTCGTTTAGTCAGGCACGCAGCGGGTCTCACTTGATCCCAGCCCCAGATTGGTCGAAGCAGACACAACCGTCCCCAATCAAAGCTCTCACTCTAGAAGAACAGGGCGTTTCAGTTCCAACACTTTAACGCTATCTCGGGCCTGCTCCAGAAGCTGCTTCAACGCTTTCTACAGGACCCATATTTACATTTGAGCACACAAGGTTCATTTTTAAAAAAAAAAACAAAAAAAGAGAATGCTTACATCGGGTCCCACGTTCGATCAAGCAGACGCAGCGGACCCACGATTAACCAAAATAGGCACATCAAGCCCACGTTCGATCAAGCAGGTGCAGTAGCCCCACGAACGAAACAGGTGTAACAGTCCATTGAAGCAGGCAAGACCGACATCATGCTAGGGGAACACTCGCCTGGACGCCTCTTGAAGGTGACATGCTCCAAGGACAGGATGACCCGTCTCTCCTGTTAACATCTAACTTTGTCTCATAAGCTTTGTCTTTAACTGTCACCATCTCATGCCTACCCCGCAATAGTGTAACCATTACGTGCTAGGCATGGGACTTAATTTTGATGGTGGATTTTAATTTAAGGTTAAATTGTAAAAGCCAGAAAATTATGCGCTAACATGTTGTAAAAGATAAAGCCATTAATAAGTGTTGGATAATTCTTCACTTTACTAATTTACCTAGAATGGAGCATGTGACAACAATCCCATTCTGTGAATTAAATACACGAAATTCATCCAGGTTGGAGCATGTAGCAACAATACCATATACCCTGTGAATTTATAGCATTATTAATTAATGCATAAGCATCCTTGTATTTCATGTACTCATTATCAGTGCGGCATGACGACTGAGTGTTGCTCTCAGCAGAGCAACACGAACCTCCAAGCATTATAATGAAAGCATGTACGAAATACCCGTACAGGCTGCAACTCTCGGTGTGTTATACTAGCCCGATTGAGAACTCTCGGTGTGTTATACTAGCCCGATTGAGCATCCGGACTGTCCGTATCATTCGGATATGATCTCGATCATCCAACTTCACCAAAGATGATTGGATGGCCCAGATCAATTCCATAACCCCCAAGCAGGTATGGAATATTCACTGTCGAACCAACGCGGACCCCGCATGGTCGGCCTCCCCAAAATATTGGCCTAGCTTGCCAAAACGTCCAAACCAGAGCGTATGGATGGGAAACCCTAAATTAAGGTTTGCGGCATATTACATGTGTCGCAAAACAGTCTCAACCATCCATCTTCGCAGGTATAGATGGAGGGTGTAGATGTAGATTCAAAGGGCCCAGAGCATGTCAACACAATCACCGTGGGCCGCCTACATACCCGACCAATCGGTCGGGACCAACCATGGTTGGTTACCCCAATCGTACGCCGAATAAAGCATGGTCGCACGGCCATGAAACCCAAAATTAGGGTTTTGAGCATCACGAGCGTCCATCTTCTCCGGCACGAATGGAGGGTCCCCGCATCGAGTAAGCGGTCCTAAGTCATACCAAAGATGACCATCGTGGGCCCGTCTATCCTCTCACCTAATCGGCCAAGGCATATCATGCCTGGCTATCCCAAAACGCGTCCAAACTTGCATGGTCACACTTCCCAAATTGCAACCGATCTCGACCACTCAACTTCACCCGACGATTTGAGTGGCTTAGATCACGTTTTCATGGGACGATCGATATAGGCGTGAATACCAGCCTACCACCTACACGCCGGATGGATTGGGCAAGACCGACCAAGTTTGGTCGTCTTGAAGCGCGCACCCGAACTTGGCACGATGTGCGGCTTTTGCAGCACCAGATTTCTGTTGCAAAATCGATCTCAACCACTCCTCTTTGGCGGTCAAATTGAGTGGCCTAGATCGCGCCTTTATGGGACAGACAGGTATGGACATGTACACCGGCATGTTGTCTACACGCACCGGTCGATCCTTTCCAAAACCCTTCCCGTGCTTGGTTTCGACCAAGCCAAAGAGTGATGCCTGCGCACCTCTTCAAAACCCTGATTCCATCAACGGTCGCAGATGAGTGCCTCAAAGATCATCTCGTCCGTACAGCTTCACCGGCTTGGTTATACAACCATGGTCAGGAGTTAATTGGTCAGTGAGGCGTCATGGTGATCACCACCCGTCACTTTACCACACCATGATGCAGTACCTGCATAAAATACACACGATACTTCACAAGTATCAATTTCCTGAATAACTCAGTTATTCAACTTAGCATTACATGCTACCTTTTGTGGGTCCCACGATCCACACATTCCGCACATCAATCATGTCACAAATCGGGGATACATACCGGGTATTGGTCCGGGAGGTTTACAGCGTGCAGCGTGCAACGCGCCATCACAAGAACGTGTCAGGAAGTCATGGACGGTTAGAGATGACAGGAGAAGTGGGAAAGACTGGTCGTGTAACACCAACACACAACTCCACTACTCCATCACTCCACTTCTTCCACTTCCCACGAGAGACGTGAATAAGGCTCAAATGACTTGTATAAATAGGCTCTCCTCCCTATTTTCAAAACAGGAGAAAAAAGGAGAGAACAACAACAGAACAAGTCCAGACGAGACAGAAACTAAGTGTTATTACAAAACACCCAGAGCCTGCTTGCATCAATCGTAAGCCTGCTCACCTTTCTGTTACAAGTCATAAGCAAGCCAACACCTTCACAATCTCGACACCTTCTTCGCTTCCCTCCCTAAGATCAACCCCATCTCCTTCACTTTGTGACCGAAACAAGTCTGGAACGGCCATTTCTTGGTTTAGGCCGGACTTGCACAGATTGATTTCCGAATCTACAAGCACTCACCGCGCAGTGCATTTGTTTAGGGTTTAGATTCATTCCTCATCCACACACCACAAATTACCAAATCCGGCAGGAATAGTTTTCACCCATAAACACTTAGTTAATATGAACTATGGATACGGTGAGAGGTTGATATATGTTGTTTTTTGCACCATATTGGTTTTGATAGGTTATGGTTCAAAAGTTGAACCAAATCGTTTTGAAAGAAAGTGGCATTGAGATATACTCACATCACTAGGACTTTCGGTATTGGTATAGCCTAAAAGTTTACTTTGGGTAGAACAATCTTGTTAAAGATATATCTAGTTTCCAATATGTTCAATTTGTTAATAACAAGATGTTCATATCTTGTTATAAACAAGAGTGAGATAAGTAATTTGTTGAATTTGATCATTGCACTGCTACAAATGATAAGTTATGAATAAAATGTTTGAATATTATATTACAATTTTATCATAACATAAATTGAATTTTGAATATTTGAAATATGAGATTTTGTCATGCTTTTTGGGAAATCAATGAGTTAGTGATGAATATGAGCATGTTATATTTGGGTTATTTGGTGTTTAGTACTTACGTTTTGTCCAAAATTATTGTTTGGTCTAACATTTGTCCAACTTAGTATTTGGTACCTGAAAGTCACGTTGACCCGTGTTGACTCTGTTAACTATGACGTGTATTATATTATGTCAATTAAATAGGTAATTACTAAAATATATTTAACTTTACTAACAATGACTGACCATGTCCTTATCCCATATCATATACGTGGATGGTACACATTAGACCTCTACCTATTAGGAGATCAACGACTCTTATTGCAAAAATGATTTAATTTATTACATATGAGATATTCCTTCATTCTGCATCTCTTTCTTCTTCCTATTCAAGAACAATATACAGAGAAAAACTAAAGAATCTCAAAACCATCTTCATTTCGTTTTTCTTATTTCAATCTCATATCAATACCACGCGATATTATTTTCATTGTTTCTTTTCACTTTGTTCTCTGATCGAAGAAGAAACCCTTAGAAATTCTTTTCGATTAAATCAGAATTCAATCCCAGGATCGATTGGATCCGAGTTCCTACACCCAACTCGAAGTTTCAGAAACAGTTTCCTCTCATTCGTATCCGAATTCATTTTCCTCATTTTGTTTCTTCAACCCCTAGATCTAAAAAATTTGAATTCTGATTTTGACCAGATTTATAAATTTGATCATAACCCTTTTTGATTTAATCAATACCTCGTTAATCATCTGATTTTTGATCAAACTTAAAGTTTTGATCTCATCATGATTTTGGACGTTTTGATTGGATTAGGTTCTAAAAAAATGTTTAATATAGGTTAATTTTCGAATTTGATTCTTGAGTTTGAAGAAATTCGGAGCTTTTTAGTTTGTTTGATCTTAGTTTGGATTTGTAATGTGTTCAGGAGCTTGGAAAACTACATTTGGTCTACTTCTAATTTCCGTGGGACAATCACAAAGGGTTGTGAATCTTGTGATTTGAAGATGGGTTATTGGGGTTTGGAATAATGTAGTTGGGACAATAATGTTATATTTGTTGTGCTCTGTATCATTCATTCCCAAAATTTGAATGTGGATATGATTTGAAACACTCAGACAATTAGAGGTTCTTCTTCTCTGCAAATTTATGGCCTTTGAATAATTTTTTTGAAGGAAGAACAATGCCGGAGTGTTTTTCTTGTACGAGAATGGGAAGAACAGCCATAGATTTTAGTCCGAGATTTATTTTTATTTTTTTCCTAACGGCCATCTTAACGGCGTTAAGTAAATACATTTGAGTTAATATTTCTAGGAATTACTTAACAGAAGTAAAGACATAACAAAGTCAATGCTGGTCAACGTGACTTTTAGGTACCAAACACTAAGTTGGACAAATGTTAGACCAAACACTAATTTTAGACAAAACCTAAGTATTAAATACCAAATAACCCGTTATATTTTCTTATGAACTTGGTGAATTTTTGAGTAACAAGTATGTAATAATCTTACCTAACTCATAAAAGCATGTACATTTTCAAATCTTACGCAACTTGCAATGGGATTGGATGAAATAAAGTATTTGAGAATTTTATAAAGATGCTTCGAGTAACTTGTCTTGATATCAAATATGATTTTTGAGTAGTGAATATTAGGCAATGTTGCTTTCAAGAAAATTGTTTGAATTTTTCTATATTGTGGAAAACGTTTTGGGTTTAGATCATTGGTTTATTATTTTTTCACAATTTTTGGGATGTTTGGATATTGTTTTGAAATTCTTGTTTGAGTCAAAAAATAGTGGGGGTACCATACCCTATGTTTTAACAGCTTTGATTTAAATTAGAGGAACTTGAAAAATGAAGGTGACAAGTAATTTACTAAGAATGAACCTAGAAATGCATAACTATAGTGAGACTAAAAGTTAGTCATGAATATTTTGTTCTTTGGAAAATAACTTCTTATAGAGAGTAACTTTGTTCTTCAAACTATTAAATCTTTGGAAAAAAGTTTTTATGAGCCTATTATTTTTAGACAAGCAAACAGAAAAATTGTTGACTCTTGCATTCATGTCGCTAAATAACTTACATGCTTGTTTTGTTAATGTTGTTTCTACAATGTATGATTTGTTATAGTCATGAGTAGAAATATATACTTTTGTGTAAGTTAAGGATGAGAATCTATGTAAACCAAGCATGGAAAAATGTGTAGTTTCTACAATAAAAGAAATCATATAAGTTAGATAAGTTATAATTTATATTCTGAAAAACAACTTTAAAACAATTTATAAAATAATTTTTTTTTACTTGATTCATTCGAATGATTTCAGAATTGATGAAAGTGAAATGCACAATACTCTTTGTTTTGTATGCATAAGTGATTTGTTGATTTTTTATTCTAACTTATAAGATGAAAATGAAAATGAAAATGAGAACATGCTTAGTTTGCTATTTGACATGAAAGACTTGAGTGAAGATGGTGTATATTTTTGAAACGAATTTTTTCTTTCTTTGGATCAATTTTCATTTCAATGAAAATAGAGTTTTTAAAAGAGACAAATATATATAGTCCTTTTGTAAATAAGTTTTCACTCATTTGGTTTAGTGCTAATGATTTTGAGATTGTGTGTGATTGCACTAGACATGAGTATGGTAGCTCAGTATGCTTCTTTGCTACGTGATTGACTATATATATAAGTATTTTTTGTAGTGGATGTGTAATATATTGCTTCCATAGTGGGGGTTTTATATTTAGAATTACCAATCCTGGTATGGAAAATTGGTAAAATATTGATAAGGTTATGAGGCATTTCAAACGCATCTTACGCCTAGAAATACACTATCTAAATGGTTACCGCAATCCTTTAAAAATACTGCGAAGCTGATTGGACATCCTTTCAGTTGAATCCTTTAAGGGATGTAGCGATTCGATCCTCTAATAGATAGAGGAACAGACATATTAATCCAATGTGATAGTACGCGGCTATTGCAAGAATTGAGAATGCATGCAACGACAACTATAAGAGTTGATATTATGAGAATGGATTATATAGTGTCTGAAAAGAGTTTTCATTAGTCCTTTGACGAAAGGATTGATAAGAAGATGTAAATACATATTATGGGATGAGGTTGATGCCCATTGATATTGAGTCATCTATGATGGATACCCAACCTAGAAATAGGTTCAAAGGGACTAGACGAAGTCATGGATGATATGCATTATTGAGATTGATTTATTTATGATGCGGTTACCAACCTATAAATCAAGGTCTCAAAAGTAGGTTCAAAAGGGTAACCTTACCTATGGAGTGAGATCCCAAAATATAGGTTCAAATGGGACACCAAGTCATAGATAATATAGAGATGCGAGAGTCATGCTTTTGAAAAATTCATCCCACAGCATGATATCCTGAAGCGAGCAGAGGTTGAGTTTAATTTTAAATTTTTAAATTTTTAAACTCTTAATGATGTTTATATCTCTATTTAGAGTGGGGTACTTTCAGGAGTACTCTTGAAACTCACCTATATGAATGTGAAAGTTTGGCCGCTTTCTATGAGAATATGGGTAGTTCTCTAGATCATTCATTAGACTGGGATACAAGCACAGGGTCGTAATGTGCTGGCTTTAGAATTTACACTAGTATAGTCGTGTGTGTTAAGCAATCTTTTTATCTCCTAAATTTCAAGACTTATGTTCACTTTACGGTCAGATTTTAAGAGAGCATATTAACACTACGTAGAGGTTCAAGTCGCGAGACACCTTTGCTTATGCACAACTCTATACATTCTTGCTCAATGTTTTAAAACTATAAGTGGGGGATTGTTGGGAATATATATTTAAAACATAAATTTATTTCCCAATAAAATATTTTTGGTAACAATAAAGTTTTTCTTAAATGAAAACTAATTTTTGTTATAATTGATTTTGACTGTTTCATACTTTGTTGTGTTAATGGTGTTAATTGCACTTTAATAATTTCTATTAAAACCTTGACTAGAAAAATCAATTTTTTATGAAAAGTCTTTTAAGAGTTATGAAAATAATTTTTTCTCTTGTGTGAGAGCTTTTCATTTTATGTCTTTTGAGTTTTCAAGAAAAAATGAATTATTTGTGAGAAAGAAAAATCAAGTGTGTGATCATCCTTGGCTTTTCTAAAAGAGTTTCTGAGAAATAATGAAGTGTAGAAGTTTCACATCCTCTCACCGTGCAAGAGCGATTATGTAAGAGATTGATCTCGGCTATTTTGTCCTGGGGACGACGCGCCATTGAAGAACTGCTTGCACAATCTTGGGCAGAGCCGCGAAACGTCTTAAAGAAAGCGACCTAGTCCGCGACTCAGCCATAACAATTTGTTTTGTGTTTGATTTTATTTGTTGTGCAGGCATAATTCGGCAATTTTTCCAACACTCTTGTAATTATTCAATTTATTTTCATTATTGTTGTTACTATCCCTAAAGACAATATTTGCTAGTTTAATTTTTGTAACCAAAAAAAAAAAAAATATATTGTTGAAAAATCAAACTACTAAGTTTAATGAAAAATGCCATAAAGCATTTGGCTTAAATAATCAAAATTGAATGATTGATTGGTTTGTTTATGGTTGGTGTTGACTAACTTTGGAAAACTAAAGATGTTCATCTTTTTAGTGAAAAAAGCAAAAATAAATAAAATAAATTTTGTTGAACTGTGGAGTTTTGAGTTTATCTCATAACTCATGAGGAATTTTGTTAAATCCTTTTAACAAGATGTAGTAGACATCTTTATTGATATCCTCACCAAATTTCGTGATTTTTGGAATAGTAAAAGTATTTTTTAATATTTTACAAAATCAATGAAAGAACAAAAGTTAAAGTTATATTGAGTTGTAGAGTTTCGGGTTTATCTCTAAACTCAAGAAGAGTTTTGTTGAATTCTTTTTACAACAACTAGTAGACATATTTATTGTTAACCCAACCAAGTTTTATGATTTTTGGAGTTGTAAAAGTATTTTTTACATATTTTACAAAACTATAAAATGTTTCTGAAATTTCTGATGTGCAGAAAAAACTCTGCTGAAAAATTAATTTTTTCTGGCATAACTATGAGTTTTTGGAAATGTTGATCTAAATAAGATATTTAGTTCTTGATCTTATCTTTAAACCTCTTTTTGATTTATCTAATTTTGATATGCGGTTTGAGAGATAAGATATTTGGAAAATTGTTGTGCATGTCTGTCCAGAAAATGTGAAATGTGTGTAATCTCTTGATTATGTCTAGCAAAATTTGATTAGTGATGTGATATCACTTTGGGCATATCATGCGAACCTGTATTAGTGATTACTTAGAGGATATTTAGCAATCGATTCCTACGACATGAGCGATAATCCTTTGTAGAGGTAAATTTGTATTACTTTGCCAAGGAATAATATGATTTTGATCAGTTGTGTATCAACTTTGTTTGTGTTAAAAATCAATTGGATTATATATGTTTGTGTAATACCAATTTGCATAAATCACATGTTTGGTTAACAATTATGGTGCAACAAGAAGTTTGTGTGCTTAAATTTATTTGTGAATACACAAAGCATATGGTTTAATTACCAATATTTTGTGACCTACTAATGATTGCTCGAATCTAATGTTGAGGTACAATTACTTGATCCAACAAGAAGGTTGGTTTGCTGGGAGTGCTAGAACACGTGCTCCATAAGAAGCGTGTGAGTCTTCTACCAAAAGGACCAAGGTATGAAAGTATTTCTTTGAGAAACTCAACTATCAAAACAGTTGAAGGAAAATAGGTAAAATGATTTTAGGTATCGAAACTATCGTTCTCCACATGTGCATTATGCTTTAAATATAATTTCCAATAGTTATCTACCTTACTATGAGGTATGATATTTGGAAATAAGTTCATGTAATGCTTTGAACTGTTAGCATAATAGAACATGAGGAATTAATAGATAAAGTGAAACTCGTATGCTATTAATTGATAATGAATACATAAACATGTTAAATCATAATGTTGGTAGAATACCATGATTTGATTATGCGGCGAGTGTTAAATGACACTATATCACAACATGTTAAAAAATCTCGATAATTGTGGGGGCATAAAATAAAAAATATTTATTTTAATCTCTCAAGAAGATTGTGCAAGGTGCATGACCTATTTTTGTGTTCTTGACATGTATACCTAAAAATGTGGGGGTGTATTGACTATTTCGCCTCCCAAGCAAATCAAAAATTTGACCTAATATTATGGATTATGCATTTCTAACTTATCTTGAGCATGCTAGTGCATATAGGTTAATGGGCATATGATTTGACATTGATAACATTGGTATGAGCACTGTAACATAATCTAGAGATGCTTTTATTTTTTAAACATATAATTCCTTTGAAGATTGGACCTCGAAAAAGGTCCATGACAGTCTCGCATATGTTCCTTCGACTAGTGAACCCCGTCTCAAGATGTTGAGACTGGACATAGTAGAAGTAAGAGAGTTAGAACTTAGACAAGTTTTAGCCTCGTCTATGTGACCTTTATGGTAGAGTCTGGACACTGAACCCACAAGGAAGTTATATGTTCTTCCGAATAGTCTTCAAAAGAAGACCTTGGTAGATGGGACTGTGAGAAATACCTTGTATGGTTATGGATAAAATTTATAACCAAAAATTAAGGAATACATTTCTTTGACACTTATTCATCTGTCACTAGAATCACTTCTGTTAGGATGATGAGTATTATTGCTTTTATTCATGATTTGAATATATACATCAGATGGATGTTAAGACTGCAATTTTAAATGGTGAATTGAATGTAGAAATTTATTTGTACCAACCTAAAGGTTTTTGCTGTGAGAACAAAGCATGCAAATTGATTAAATTTCTGTACGGTTTGAAACAAGCACATAAACAGAGGCATGAAAATTTGATCATGTGATGATATCTAGTGGTTTAAGATTAATGAATCTGATAAATGTGTTTACATTAAATCTGAGGATGATGCTTATGTTGTTGTATGCATGTTGATGGTATGCTCATATTAGGCAGTAACATTGATTTTACTAATACCACTAAAAGCATGCTAAATGAGAATTTTGACATGAAAGACTTAGACCCTAAAGATGTAATCTTAGGGACAAAAATCAGAGAGACATCTGATGATTATAGTCTTAGTCAATTTCGTTTTGTAGAAACCGTACTAAAGAAATTTAATCACGATGAGGCTAAACCTGCTTCTACTCCTTGTGTTCTCACTTGTAACTTGATAAAAAACAAGGGTGGCGATGCTCCTCCACTTTGAGTATTTTTTGCGTAATTAGCAGTCTTATGTAATTGCTTATATAAGACTAATTGTATAAGAATTGATAAATTGTATAAGACCTGGTATTGCTTACATTATGAGTAGTTTGAGCAGGTACACTTGCAACCCTGGGCAGGATCACAGGAATTCTCTCAACAACGTTTTGCGCTACTTAATTGAGAGGAACTTCAGACTTTTGCTTAAGTTTTGGGAATAATCCTGCTGCGACGGAAGGGTGTTGTGATTCCAACTGTATGTAGGACTCAGATGAGTCAAAATCCACTAGTGGGTACATCTTCATACTTGGAGGTGCGTCTGTGTCATGGAAGATACACAAACAGACAAGTACATCTCAATCAATTAAGGAGTCAGAGTCTATAGCTTCAGAGAAAGCACGAGATAGTGAAGCAACTACTTTCTACTGGTATTATCTCTCTTGACTTTGTAAGGTCCAAGGATAATATTGCAGTTCCTTTGACGTAAGGCTTATAAAGAAAGGTAGTTATCTCTACATTGAAGGGGATGAGACTTAAGCTCATAAAAATAAATCACCATGAAGGATACTCAACCTTGTGAATGGATCTCCAAGATCAAGGTTCAATGAGACAACTAATTTATGGTGATATCGAGATAGCACTATCTTTGTCCCTCCCTATGGTGTAACTGTGTGATAGTGTTACCTGCATGAGATAGGATGATCTGTTGAGATCTTAATGGGTTCCATGGTTTTGTTTAAAACGGGGTGTGGCAGGACACTCTTGATGGACTCACCTATGTGGATGTTGAAAGTGGGGCCGCTTCCTATGAGAATTTGAGCTGATTCTCTAGAGACATTCATTAAAACCGGGATTTAGCCCATGGACAAAACGGGCACAACCGCAAGAGCTTGGCAGCTTTCGGTGGAGACATCAAGTGTGGTTGTTATTTCTAAATTGTATTCATTGTTGGCGGTTCAAGACATTGTGTTCACCGTTACAACACGCGGTTTAGGTAACTTCTCACTAAGTTAAGGTTCAATCTTTGGGACACCTTAGCCGAATTTTGATGTCTTCTGTTTATTCGATATGTTTCATCATTCATGTGGGGAATTGTTGGAAAAAAATCAGTTTTTGTAAATAAATAAAACATGATGCCAATTTTTTTTGTTTGTGGGAATATTCTTGTCTCCCACATGCTTCATGGCACAACTTTCCCTAAACTTTGTCTGATTTCTCTCATTTTTAATCCATATTTCTTTTGTGAATAAAGAGAATCTTTTCATTGTTTTATGCATGACATTTCTTTTGATAACTGACACAAGTTTAAAAACTACATGAGAATCTTCTCAGTTTTGTTGTCATATGCATGAGAACATCTTTATTGTTTATAATGTATAGATTCTTTTCATTGTTAATAATGTTTGAAAATTCTATAAGTTAAAGGGTCTTCAATTCATAAAAGAGAGAGTAGAAGAAGATGAACTTAACTCTTCCCCTATTTTTTAAAGAGAGAAAGAGAAAAACAATAAAAACTACTTCTTCTTTTAGTTTTTTGAGAAAACTAAGTTTTACTTCATGTTTTGAGAGAGAAACAACTCAAAATTAATTCCTCTAATTTTGGTAGAAAAAGAGAGTAGAAGAAGAAGAAGAAAGTAGAGGAGAAAAGAACTAAACTCTTCTCATGTTTTCAGGAGAGAATGAAAAAAACCAAAAAGAACTCCTTCATGTTTTGGTTTTCATGTTTTAAGAGAAAAAAAACTCAACATTAACTCCTCTGTTTTTAGTAGAAAAAGAGAGTAGGAGAGAAAACAAGTTTCATTCTTCCATTTTTTTCTCTACGAGTTTTGAGTGAAACAAGATGGTTTTAATGATTCGTTTTTCACTGCCAAGTTCTTAGGGCGTTCTCTTGTATGCTACAAGAAGGAATGCTAATAATAGTTGTATCCTGGAGGCAACTCGTCAATGAAGCTATAGCATCTCTCTATTTAGAGGAGTATCAGGCGATATTGTCTTTAGGACATCATATCATATACGTGTCTCTATCAATTTTTGCTCCGCATGCTACTCGACGTAATGCATCCTCCAAGTTACTGCAAATCAAGCTAAGTATCTCTTGTTATTATTCAATTTATTTTCATTATTGTTGTTACTATCCCAACATAAAGTCGAATGACTCGAATCATTGTTTTCTAGATTGTTTGATTCTTCCTCTAGATGTAAAACTTTAGGCTGTTTGTATTTTAATGGATGATTGCCTCACTGCTGATGTTAAGAAGATATAAATGAAGATTGTTATCCCACAAACATGAACAAACATATCAACATCCCGAGTTAAAGAAACCAAGACAACAATAACTAGTTCTTCAAGATTACCATCAAGTTATTCAATCTCTACAATTGTTACCACATCTCCAATGCCGAGACAGTCGTTTCTTTCCGATCCAGACTCCTAAAGACCGACTCAGATTACCATTGTTACTCAAGGCACTTTGGATACTACTGTTACTTTAGACACTATGGTTACTATTTGGCTACTGTTACCGCTAGCTGGGTCTCCGTTACCCTGATTTCATTAGGCGATATAAACTTAAAAAACTCCAGTTCATGTGACCTACATGTTTTGAGGAACAATGGGTTGGATTTGATCCAGTCATTACGTTGTGCTTTGATACAAACTGGTTTTGTTTTCAAAATCAATTTGGCCCTAATTGTTTGGTCCTCTCCTCTGCGAGAGAGAAGGTTTTCTGAAACTGTTTTTAATTCTGGTAGGATGGATTTCATTGGCAAGAATTGGTGGAGATACTACAATTTGTATGATTTTTATGCAATCTTTAGAAAATCCTGTAAGGTTTCCGATTTTCTAAATCGGCTTTATCAATACAAGTTCTGAGGCCAGCCTCTTTTCCGGGAAAAAAAGAAGAAGAAAGAAGATGCAAAAATTCTCCTCTAATGGATAGCCAATTTATTGGAAATTATTTCCTTCTTTCATAGCCACGTATCTTGCCACATACATCCCTACATTTAGGCTAGAATATTTGGTCTACCTCTAGGCGCTTCATTTGAGCAAGCCTTAACTTCTTGGGCAAGTACTAGTTTGAATGATGTTTTTCATTTTATCTGCCTCTGTTTTATTTGTTTGTACTTCAAACTTTATCAAGACTCGAATCAAGGTATGGAAAGTAAGGTTTATTTCATTTTTTTTTTCTTTCTACTGAATAGATAGCTATTCCCTATTTGAAGTATTTGGCATCTTGTCTAGCACTTACTTGAAGGGAAAACCCATCTGGACGGGGCAATTCCCTAGTGTATTGGGCAAAGACTTTAGCCAACATTTGATGCAAATACTAAAAGTTGTAAGAAGACTTTTCCCCTTGATCCATATCATTCTTGTCCCTTGGAAGTAAACCGAGAACAAGAATTGGTTTCAGGCAGAAAATGATCCAAATTTATCAAATTTTTAAACAATGTATCCTTCAATTATCTATGCCACGAGCATAAATGTCAATTTTTTTTCCTTTTCTTTATGTTTTCTCCAAATTTTTGTATGATTGCACTCAAAAGTTAGAAACGGTTTAAGAATGAATTGAAAAAATCTGTATAAAGAAAAATTGATTGACTCATAAATACATAATACAGTAGAACCTCTATATAAGAATGCTCCATATAGGAATAACCTCTATATAAGAATAAAATAATTTGGTCCCGATTTGGCAAGTTTTATTTAAGAATAAACTCCATACTGGAATAAGTCATATTTTTTTCCGGTCCCGTATTAAGAAACTTACCTCCATATAAGAATAATTATTCACAATATAGTATATAAATAATATAGGTCATATCATACATCAAGGTTTAATACGAAGAGATTATTTAACCGATTTGAAAAATCCTATTAATTTTTAGAGGGTATGATGTTTTTTCTTTTTTGCACGACTTATTTAAATATCTTCGATCATATAATTTTGTTTATCAATTTTCCGTATCATTGTTGAATTTTGTGTGGATTGTGTTACATAGCAAACTTCATATATTTAACTAATATATGTGAAACTAAATGAATTTCACATGTGAAAATAAACAAAATTTATGTTTTCCTAGGTACATTGTGTTGCATATCAAACTTCGAATATTTAACATATGTATCATACATGTGAAACTAAACAAAATTTAACTAATATTTGTATTTCTGGGTACATTGTGATGTTTGTTGTGCGTAATTATGTTTTCTCCTAGGTACATATATAAAATTGATCGTTTCAAAGAAGACCTCCATATAAGAACAATTATTTGTGGTCCCTAGGAAATCCTCGTATAGAGGTTCTACAGTAAAACATAACTATTAATTTTTGAATAAAAAGTATAACGTACGTTGTCGAAGCACCACCAAGTTATTTGAAAATAAGAAAAAATAATGTTGATGACGTGCAATGCATGTGCTCACTACTTATATTAGTAATGTAAGCACTGCATATGTATCACCATATATTACTTTATGTAAATCAAAGTGTTCAGTTACTCCAAAATTTTTTAGAAAACAACGACAACAATTTTGTTTTTCAGGAGCAAGAACTATGGTTTGCTATGTGGCTCATTTTCAACCAAGAAAATGCACACCATAGTGCTTGCTCTAATTATTCAAAAATGTCTCATTAACTATGTTTGCTTATGAGTTTAGCCAACTCTAAACCACTTTTACAACCGTGCTCGTTCAAGTTCATTAATATCATCTATTTACGAAATTAAAAAAATTCTCATCACTACTCTTTTAACATCTGAAAATCCTCTCTTCACCATTGTCCGTAAAGCATTCGAAATGGCGGCCGAGGCACAACAAAACTCCAGAGGAATTGGCAGTAATAGAAGAGGTGTTTGCTTCTCTCCCTCTCTTAACTTTTTTTATTAATCTTTTTCCCTGCAGGTGGTAGGAATTCCAAACAAAGTTCATAAGGAAATAATAAGAGTTAGGCTTGGTAACACCTTAACAATTATCCAGATTGGTAAGTGGTTCTCCCAAAGGATAATAAATGATGCAACAATGCTCCCAGACATTGAGAATAATATAATTAGCATCTCTAATTACATTTTTGACATTCTTTAAATTTCCAAGTGTCTAAGCCCCAAACCACCATTAGCTTTAGTATAAGTAAGTTTACTCTAATGAAAAAAGATGTCTAAGACCCAAACCACCATTGGGTTTAGTATCATAAAGTTTACTCCAATCTATGTAATGCTCTTTCCTTTGTTTGTTGTTGTGCCCCCACCATAAAAAACTCATGGTTCTTGATAATCTTGCCAAAGTAGTTTTGGGAAGTACTTTTCTCTCGCCTTCATGATATGGATTCCCAATCTTTGAGTAATATCTAGATGTCTGGTGGCATTTACATACTTTCTGAAGTAGATAAGTGGAACATCTTTGTGTTCTTGTTTGCAACGGGAATCCAATTGGCTTTATTACGTTGTTTGCGAAGTTTCATTTTGGCAGCTTCAAGCTTGACAAGCTCATCTGTGAGTGGAATACTAACGGAAAAAGTGGGGGTACAACAACCACACCAAATATTTCTTTACGCAATATGTATGGACTAACTCCAATATAATTCCAAGAGAATCAACTAGACAGTCAGACTCAATCGAGGAAAATATATCCAAGAGTTATCGTTGTTTCTCAATGTAATCAGCAAATCAAACAGATAGGAATCCGCGAGCCTGATTATTATAAGAAACAACTTGAACGGTACCAAAGACCAATGTTCAAGTGTCAATTAATTTTAATCAACAACCATAGGTTGGATTTACCAATTGATTGAACTAAGCACAACCTGTGATATTTCAATTATATAAACAAATATAATGCCGAAAATAAATAACACAGGCACCATAAGTTTTGTTAACGAGGAAACCGCAAATGCAGAAAAACCTCGGGACCTAGTCCAGATTTGAACACTATACTGTATTAAGCCGCTACAGACTCTAGAATATAACAAGTTAACTTTGGACTGGAATGTATAATTGAGACTAAAAAAATCTCACACTGATCAAGGTACAGTCGCGTTTCTTACGCCTCTAGAACCATGATGGATTCTGCACACTTGATTCCCTTAGCTGATCTCACCCACAACTAAGAGTTTCCACAACCCAAAGCCGAAGAATTGATAAACAAATCTGTCTCCCACAGAAAAGTCTATTCTGATAGATAAATCTGTTTCCCACATAAATATTTACAAAGTTTGTTTCGTTTATTGATAAATTAAGGTGAATAGGAACCAATTGATATACCAGACTTATATTCCCAAAGAATAGCCTAGAAATATCAATCACCTCACAATAACTTAACTATATGGTAATAAAACAAGTTATTATAGAATCACAAAGAATGAGATAAAGAGCTTTGTGATTAATTTTTTTATCTTAACTATCAAACATAAATCTCGAGCAAATCTTAGAGAAGATAGTACTCAATATGATAGAACAAAGTAAGATCAGAACACGCAACTACAGAGAAAATAGTTGGGTCTGGCTGCAGAATCCCCAATGAAGTCTTTAAGTCGTTAACCTATAATTATTTTAGGAAAAACCTAGCTTCAAGGAGAATCGACTCTAGTCGCAACTAGTATCACACATGAGGTCAAAGGATTAGGTTTCCCAGTTGCTAGAGTTTGATAACTTTGTGACAAAGCAATCAATATTCACCGTTGGATGAAACCTGATTTAAGATTCAAGATAATATCTTTCCACCATTAGATGGTTTTAGCTTGTTACACACAAATGAAATATATCTTCATTTAGATATAGGTAACCGTACCTAAACGTGTATATTGAGTTGGCTCATTAATAGTTAACCGAAGTTAGCCATATGAACACTTTTGTGTTAACCATGTCTATCTTAACACTTCTAGATCAAATGATACTCAAATGAATCTAATTGTGTTACTCATTGAGTTGTTCAATTTTTTATATTCTCATAGAAGTATACAAGACACAATTGAAGCAAAATTGGATTGATTCAAAGAATCAGTTCATGACATTTTAGCCACGGTTTACAAAGATTGCATTCCTTAATATATAAATGTATTTGTTCATGGGTATGAAAACATACTTAACCGACTTTAGAACTTAACCACATAAGTTTGCAAACGGGTACGCATACTGTCGTTCCAAACCAAACTCATGTGACTAAGTTTGCAAACGGGTACACAAACTTAGTTCCCGGACTTTTATAGTTAAAACCGTTCGCATACGGGTATGCATACTTGGTTCCCGGATCTGAATCATTATTACAATAGTTTGCATACGGGTATGCATACTGTGCTATATCCAGATAATGGTTAATTGTTCTAAACTCCCGTTTCAATCATTGAAACATTCTTAGAAGATGACAATAGCTGTCTCACACAAACTATTATCTTATAAGCAATTTTCAAGTGATCAATTGATCAACACGAGACATTCCGAGTCTACATCAAATGAATGTCTCACACAAATCATGTAAGATGTTACAAGGCGATTTTCACATGATCATATTTTGACTTTCGTCAAGAATAATGATGAACGTAGTTAAAGCAAAAAGCTTTCCAACACATATTTCGAGAAAGATGTAAGCGAGTTAAACTCAACCCGAAATATCAAATGTGTATAATGTAAATTCTATATAGCTATACAACTTTGTCTCAATAGGAGATAGAATAGAAAAGACTTCCGAGTGATAGATGAGTTGAAGTCTCCATATACCTTTTGTTGATGAAGTTCCACAAGCTCCCCTTAGTAGATCTTCGTCTTCAATCGATGAACGTCGTGAAGTCTAAAGCTCAACTACACTATCTATCTTAATCTGAGACATAGCTATAATTAGACTAGAAATCAAGACTTATACTTTTGACAACTAAACTTGACAAACAAGCTTGAGATAGCAATGCTTGCGAGTTCGACTGAGCGGTGCTCTAACAATCTCTCCCTTTGTTAATTTTAGTGAAAAAACTATCAACACATATGGATTACAAAATAAATAAACTTTGTAGCTTCTCATCCAAATGCTTGATTTCCTTAGTTCTTCAACATTCCTTGAATTCTTCGTCACTCCAAGTACTCCAAGGATTCTGAATGTGTTCAAATCGGAATCATAGTTGTTGAAGATCCGTATCCATAACAATAAGAAAACAGATGTTCTCAATTATTGTTATACAGTGTCATAGTATTATTACACATCATCAAAGTTCAATCGTATCACAACTTTGACAATAATACTATGATGATATGTATCACTCCCACTTAGTCAATACTTTATCTCACAATGAAAACCACTCCCCCTTACATAATGATCTGTAAACCATATGTATGTAGTATGAACTACAAAATAATTCTCCCCCTTTTTGTCAATATAAATTGGCAAAGGTACGAAAACTACCGGGATAATAATTAAATTCTCAAAGAGATTATTCATGACTAAAAAAGAACATATCAACTTTGTTTCGATGATTTCATATAGTCGAAACTTAGCGTATTCATCAAGAAGTTTACAAAGATACAAGATAACTCCTACAATATTCCACAGCCGCACTCCCCACAAAGATTTGGCAATTAAGCACAAGTTCAATTAAGAACTCTCCCCTATAAAATGTCATTCCCGAAGAAAAAAAAAAAAGAGCGACCTTACTTTTACAAGAAAAAAGGATTTCTTTGGACATTAACAAATCACATGAAACATGAATTTGTATCTAGAAAACCCAATTAAATTAATCACAAAGGAACCTTAATGATTAATTTAATCAGAAATGCTCAACATAAGAAAACTTACGGAGCCATAGAATACTTTCACATAGAAGTGGATCAGGGAAAGATAAACACTGCAGAATATTCAAAAGTTCATCCTATCTTTTATCAATATTTGCAAAAATACATATAATAGGCTTAAATTTTGGCATATATGGGACAATCATAGTTCACTGATGTAAACACACATATCCCATAAAAAAAATCAATATATAAAACCAATAAAGATTAATACTGCAAAATCATCTTCCAAATAACTTGGAATTTAAATAAATAAATTTAAAACATTGAAAGATGAAAATCGTTGGAAATATCTATGTGTAATCACAATATTTTCTATTCCAAACCCTAGTTATCCTTATTAAAACACAAGAATAAATTCTCATAAAAAGTTTCCTAGACATCAAGACAAACTCGTAATGCACATACATGCACGATGATTTGTCCTTAGAGGGTAGAATCAATCTTTTCGCACGGATTTACACCAAGATAGCTACCAAAGGCATATAAAAAGACTTTCTTAACAAAGAAGAACATACAAATTCATTAACGACCATGCACCATAGTTCACAAAAGATGATTATGAACATTCAAGAATCTCATAGCAATGCATACTACCGCCTATTCTTGAACTTTCTTCTTTGTGATTCACCAACATCATTCTTTTAAAAGATACAAATGAGCTTTGAATAGAAGTACTTCAAGAATCCAAGTGCCCAAGTCCAAGAGAAGTGGAACAAGTGCGACGAAACAGAGCAAAGTACTCAAAAACAAGAGACGGGACAAATACCAACCTTAACTTATCCAAATTCAGGTATTCACATCCCTATTTTGAAGAGAATTCAAAGAGGAAGATAATGCAGGAAGAATGAGGTCATTCCGAGTTCGGATGAAGAAGTTACGGCCAAAATAAGCTTTTTATCAAATACCGAAGACATAAAAAGTTTGCATACCGGTTTGCAAACGGGATTTTGTGATCTGGAGCAGTTAGCAAACTGGTATGCCAACTGATGTCCCTGGATTTTAATTTTAAATGATGGAATGCATACCTGGTATGTGTACCATGAAGGCCAAACATCCCGAACTACTATTTTCAAGCCTCAACATTTAAGAACCTTAAACACAAATCAAGTTAGGTATACATGAATGATATACAAGGTACATGGATCATTGTAAGTACTTTAATAAAAAAAAAAAAAATCTTGCTCAAGTTTATAGACATACCTTTTTAGAGGAATCCAATCGAATTCTATGGCCTTACCAAAGGTTCAAAATCATACCTGATACACCCCAATTTTCTGGCTTCCATCACCATACACATAGCAGGGCATTCCTTGCTGAGGATGCACTTACAACACAATCAAGTTGTGTTGAGGTGAACAAGGTCTTGCTCACCACAAGTGAGTGAAACAGAATTCTCCGCAACGATGGATTTTTCACCATCTATAGTTTTTGGCTTATTCTGTTTCACTTTTGGATTATCATAAAAGAGATCGCTTTTAGAATCTTTCACATCCAAATCCATCTTTCCAAAGAATTTTTTTTAAGTTCCAACATCATGGATACTGCCTTCTCCATAGTCATGGAATTTTCTGGTAGATCATTCCTTTTCACACTCAAAGCATCATTGACTTACTTTGGTATCCACTTTTGGGTGTGTTTAGGAACAACCATAACCTTCTTCCCATTACTGTCTTCTAGAATTTTCGAAAGAGAATTGGATTGACTATTTTTATGAAAGTTAGTCTTTCTCCAATTGGGAACATCGGATCTTGTCTTCGTCTTTAATAATTTATCCTTTTGATAATCATTACAATTGTGAAAAGGATTCGTATGACGTTTATAGGCAAATCTAGGTTTATCACAGCACTGATTCCTATGCCTAAAGGTTGGATAGTTACAACATGTAATGTTAAGGGGATTATACTTAATATAAGATCTTGGTTTCAGAACTTCTTGTGATGCCTAAACAAAAACATCATGAAGTTTCTCATTCCTTATACGGAAACGACATCTCCTTTCCAGGTGACCTTTGTTTCCGCAACAATGACAAATATAAGGAACGTTCTTACCAGGATTCATGTGTGATGTTTTTGGAGGTTGATATACTTTGCTCTTTCGACCCTTAACTTTCGGTGAAGGAAATTCACTTTTTCCATCAGTGGAAACCTTTTGTTGAGAAGAATCACTAGCCTTGACTAATTTTACCTCTTTGTTAGTACTTGGAGCATCTATTCCCTTATAGCCCAATCCTCATGTATCACGATGGTTTTTACTTTCTCCTAGGATAGTGGTTAATTTGCTTGAACTAGTATTGAAATTTTCAAGTCATCTTCCAACATCTTGATTTTATCAAGAGCAGCAGCTAAATTAGCCTCAAGGCGTTTTTCTCTAGGCGAGATAAGCGCTTTCTCTGTCATCAAAACTTGATTGTTGAGAGTTAATCCTTGCTTCAGTTTCTGCAAGTTTATCTTCCAACAAAAACTATTTTTGATAAACATTATCACATTCAAATGACTTTCTACACAGGTTTTCCTCAGAATCTTTGAGGATCGATTCACAAGAGCGATTCAAAACATAAAGACCACCGTAAATCCTTTTCAATTTCTTGTTTTCTCGACAAAGAGGAGTCAAAAGGGGTGTGACATGAGAATTTCTCATCTTCTTCTTTTCCAATGAATCAAATAGCTTAACATACTCTGTGACTTCCTCATCAATATCTCTATCAATATCTAAATTACCTTCATCAGAAATTTTATCCAACTGTTCTTCTAGGCGTGTTTCCCAGTTATCAACAGTTTCTACATCAAGAGAATATTTAGATATTGACTTAGATGTAACAGTTCTCTCAGGTGAATCCAAGCTTTGAAAATCATCTTGTTATTTATGAACTAGTGCGTTATTAGAGATAGACTCGTCCATATAGTCATATTGCTACAAACACAGACTTATGAGGTATTAAACGCGTTTTCCTGCTCTAATACCAATTGAAATAGCGGGGATACAACAACCATACCTAGTATTTTGTTGGCCAATCTGTATGGACTAACTCCAATATAATTCCAAGAAAATCAACTAGACAATCATACTTAATCGAGGAAAATATATCCAAGAGTTATATCTCTGTTTCTCAATGTAATCAACAAATCAAATAGATAGGAATCTGCGAGATTAATTAGTATGAGAAACAACTTGAACGGTACCAAAGAACAATGTTCAAGTTTCAATCAATTTCAATCAACAACCAGAGGTTGGATTTACCAATTGATTGAACTACGCACAACCTGTGATATTTTAATTATATAAACAAATATAATACGTAAAAGAAATAACACAGACACCAGAAGTTTTGTTAACGAGGATACCACAAATGTAGAAAAACCTCGGGACCTAGTACATATTTGAACACCACACTGTATTAAGCCGCTACATACTCTAGCCTACTGTAAGTTAACTTCGGAATGCAATGTAGTTGAGACCTAACCAATCTCACGCTGATCAAGGTACATTCGCGTTCCTTACGCCTCTAAAACCACGCCGGATTCTGCACACTTGATTACATTAGCTGATCTCACCCACAACTAAGAGTTGCTACGACCCAAAGTCGAAGACTTGATAAACAAATATTCCTCCCACAGAAAAGTCTATTCTGATTGATAAATCTGTCTCCCATAGAAATACCTACGAAGTTTGTTCCGTGATAAATCAAGGTGAACATGAACCAATTGATATACCAGACTTATATTCCCGAAGAACAGCCTAAAAATATAAATCACCTCATAATAACTTAACTGTATGGTAGTATAACAAGTTATTGTGGAATCACAAAGAATGAGACAAAGAGCTTTGTGATTACTTTTTATATCTTACCTATCAAAGATAAATCTCGGACAAATCTTAGAGAAGATAGTACTCAATATGATAGAACAAAGTAAGATCACAACACGCAACTACAGAAAAAATAGTTGGATCTGGCTTCAGAATCCCAATGAAGTATTTAAGTCGTTAACCTATAATGGTTTTAAGAAAAACCTAGGTTAAAGGAGAATCAACTCTAGTCGCAACTAGTATCACATAGGAGGTGTGGGGATTAGGTTTCCCAGTTGCTAGAGTTCTCCCTTATATAGTCTTCAAATCAGGGTTTGATAAATTTGTGACAAAGCAATAAATATTCACCGTTGGATGAAACCTGATTTAAGATTCAAGTTAATATCTTTCCACCGTTAGATGGTCTAAGCTTGTTACACACAAATGAAATATACCTTCATTTAGATATTGGTAACCGTACCTAAACGTGTATATTGAGTTGTCTCAATAATAGTTAAACGAAGTTAGCCATATGAAAACTTTTGTGTTAACCATGTTCATATTAACACTTCTAGATAAAATGATACTCAAATGAATCTAATTGTGTTACTCATAGAGTTGTTCAACTGTTTATATTCTCATAGAAGTATATAAGACACAATTGAAGCAAAATCGGATTGATTCAAAGAATCAGTTTATGAATATTTTATCCACGGTTTACAAAGATTGCATTCCTTAATTCATAAATGTATTTGTTCATTGGTATGAAAACATACTTAACCGATTTTAGAACTTAACCACATAAGTTCGCAAACATGCACGCAAACTTAATTTCCAGACTTGATCTTTTCAGTTCATAAACGGTCCGCATACTTTCGTTCAGACCAAACTCAGGTGAATAAGTTTGCAAACGGGTACGCAAACTTAGTTCCCGGACTTTAACAATTAAAACCGTTCGCATACGGGTATGCATACTTAGTTCCCGGATCCGAATTATTCTTACAACAGTTTGCATACGGGTATGCATACTGTGCTATATCCAGACAATGGTTAATTGTTCTAAACTCACATTTCAATCATTGAAACATTCTTAGAAGACGAAAATAGCTGTCTCACACAAACTATTAGCTTATAAGCAAAAGTGATCGATTGATTAATACAAAACATTCCGAGTATACATCAAATGATTGACTCACACAAATCATGTAAGATGTTACAAGGAGATTTTCACGTGATCGTCTTTTGACTTTCGTCAAGAATAATGATGAACGTAGTTAAAGCAAAAAGATTTCCAACACATATTTCGAGAAAGATGTAAGTGAATTAAACTCAGATCGAAATATCAAATGTGTATAATGTAAAGTCTATATAGCTATACGACTTTGTCTCAATAGGAGATATAATAGAGTAGACTTCTGAGCGATATATGAGTTCAAATCTCCACATACCTTTTATTGATGAAGCTCCACAAGCTCCCCTTAGTAGATCTTCGTCTTCAATATATGAACGCCGTGAAGTATAAATCTTAACTATACATTCTATCATAATCCGAGACATAGCTATAAGTAGACTAAAAAACAAAACTTATAGTTTTGACAACTAAACTTGACAAACAAGATTGAGATAGCAACGCTTGCGAGTTCGACCGAGCAGTGCTCTAACACTAACTCTTAGATCTTTCCTACACTTTTGTCACTGATTCCAGCCGAGCCTTATGACAAAAACTCAACCCACATTCAAATGGTAATATTGTTATATATATAGTCTTTGAGAATTAAGAGCGGGAAAGTAAAGTGCAGAAAAGTAAATTTCTTTTCTCTGGATCTTTTCTGCAGTTTTGCCAGTGGTTCTAGCTAAACCTTATAAGAGGATCCAAGACCCTGTTGACAGTGGTATATTATTCTCTATATATTTTTATTTTGAGAATGAAGACCAGAAAGTTAAAATGCAGATAAAAAAAGAATCATCAACAATTAAGATAAATATGATTTGAGATTAAGATATTTTGATTTTCCTTATTTCAATTTTATAAGAGATACTTCAAATTTTCAAATGATATTTTATAATCAAAAACCATGCAGCGCTTCCCGCCCAAAACCGAGGATGTCGTTTGCAAAAGCACGGTTCCAACCTTTAACCTCGGAACCTGTAGATACCAAAATTGATTTGAATATCTACGTGAGTGACAAAGGTATAAGATATATATACATCTAATGTGTAATTGTGATGCATGTGATATTAAAAAATTTCAAGAAGAGATATCGTTTAGTGAAATACTATTGTTCTTTGATGTAGTTTTCTTCCCGCAACCAACATTATCATTGGGCCAAGCTCGTAACTAGGGCATTACGGTACTCTATATGGTCTAATTTAAATAACATAAAACAAAATGATCTTTTACATCATATCAAGTAACTAAAAATTCCCATAACTACAAATTATGTTATAGGGTATTAATAAGATTAGATTTTCCTTTTTATTTTAGCTGTTGTGTTCATTTATCTATAATTCATGCATATCCCATTTTGGTACAATACGATGTCAAGAAGAGTTTTCGGATATATCATTGTAGTAACGATGCAGACAAACACAGGAAATTCTAGAGGTAATTCTAATCCAGAAAAACATGATCCCTCCTTTTAAGCAACATGTGTAAAATTTCACTACATCAACTCGACCTTTCCAAAGAACAGAGTTGCAGATAAAGAAAAAGAGACGGATCACGTACTTATTACATCGAAAAGAAAAAGAGACGGATCACGTACTTATTACATCGGTCAATAGGAAAATAATGGACCAAGATTCCGGGGAGAGAACAGAGAACATGTTCAGCAATTCCATTGACCGATAGTATCATGAGTTTTACTCCAAAAATAAGAGCATTCAACCTAAGAGATATAATAGCATACAAAAATATGTTTCAGAAGAAATTCCATTTGAATGAAACATTATCGTTCTTTGATGCAGTTTTCTCCCGCAACCAACACTATTATTGGGCCAAGCTCGTAACCAGGGTACTTTGTATGTTCTTGTTTAAATAACAAAAAAAGAAGAGGATCTTTTACACCATGTCAATTAACCAGAAATGCTCATAACTAAAAGTTATATTATAAGGTATTAATAAGATTATATTTCTCCTTGTCAATTCACTAGAAATAACCTGTGACATAAAGGCACTTGTTGGAACATTTATATAATAACATGGTGAACCATGTACCTAACCAAAATCACCTATACCATCGTGTTCTAGAATCCCTGGTGAACCGTAGAGTGAACAAGTGTAAGCTTTGCTGCCCGACAGTCTTGGGTACTGACCACACTGAGGGACAGGCCCTGAAGTGAATAATATACTTGGCCTCTAATGTATCCTTTGTTTAGGACGAATCTCACGTATTTTTTATTAGTTCTAGATAAAAAAAAATTGGATTAATTAGATGGTCTATACATGTATATACCATTACCCGTACACCTTCTTTTTTTATCATTCCAAAATACAAATATAATTAAAGTGAAAAAATGTCGACATTTGTCTTATGTAGAAGATATTAAACATTTTGACAATATTTTAGCCCAAAATTTGCGTAAACCTTTATTTTCCTTTCCCTAAAATTACTTAATTTCTCAGAACTGACTTCCCTCAAATGTTTATCGATCCACACAGTGTCTTTGAATTATACTCCATATTAGTTAATGAAATTGTTCAAATCATCAAGTGATGCCGATTAACTGAATGGATTTTGAATCCATTATTTAATTTTCCATCTCACGTCTACTAAAAGTTTTGGAGAGGGCGATCTAGAGAATTTATATATTAGATTTGTAATGCGTAGCGGAGGAGAAAACATGAAAACTACTACGTAACTATGATTATTGACACATGTTTATCAATAGCTATTGACCTATAGGTAGAGGTGTAAATTGGGTTGTGCCAGCACGAGCATAACCCAGCCCAGCACACTAAAATATGAGCATAGCCCATCCTAGCACGTGACTTAGCCCAGCATGGCACATCACGTTAGTTAAATGGAACTGATAGGTGTCTAAAACACCTTGATATTTATCTATTTTTTATGCTTTCTTTGCTAAGTTTTCTTGTAAATTATGTATCATATGTTTGGTTTTGAGTGTTTAGGTACTTTGGAGTCATTTGGAACAAAAGAAGTATAAACGGGGCAAAAGTGTCATTTCATGTGCAACTGATGTTGGAGGCGAATTATTTCTGATTATTTGCTTTTATTTTCTTCATTTTTGTCTGAAAAGCATGTCAAATTTAATGATGCGAATTTATCTGTCAAAAAAGCACGACAACTTTAGTGATGAAGAGAAATTCAAGAGAAGAAGTAGATCTGAGAAGTAAAAGACGAGCTGTTGTTGGTGGAAGAATAAGAGGAAAAAGAAGGCGTTCATTTGGAGCGAAAAGGAGAAAAAATATCAAGTCGCAGGCGAAGAATGAGTTGTCAGTTCCTTGCAACTGACAGTTGAGCAAAGAAGCAGAATAGGTGTTCAGTTTACTGAAACTGACAAGCCAAATGTCACTGGTGGTGGTCTATATCATAAAGCTGGGTACATGTATCCATTTCCACTCCTACACATGACCTAAAAATCAGAGTCTTATCATTGGCTTTTCTTTCTTCCACTCTACCTGAAATCAAGAGGAGAAGGTGGCACAAATAATACTCAGAGAAAGGGCGAGATGATGATGGTAATTGAGAAGGATTTTGTGATGAATTAGATGAAGAAGAGTCGGGTCTGTAATGATTTGTGTTGTTCCAGCTAGAGAAGACAAGAAAGGAAAAGGCATCTGAAGCAGAGAAAGAGAAATCGAGAAGAACCAGAAGAGACTGATGAAGATTAAGGATATGGGTGTTTTGAGTCTATTTCTGCTGTGAGGATTAAGTTGTTGAATTTGGGTTTTACCAGAAATTTCAGAAGTTAGGGTTTGCTTCAGATTCAATTGAATTGCAGGTTTGAATTGCATTTGTCTCTTGAACTGAGATTTGAAGATGGTGAACAATCATTGAAGGTTGAGAAGAAATTGGGGTAAGAAAATGGATTCTGCAATAGAGATGAAGTTGTGATTGTGATGGTTTTTAATAGAATGAAGCTGAGTTGCAGCTGTTGTCGTTGAGAATTAGAAGATGGGGATTAAGTCAAGAAGAATACAAGGTTTTGAATCTGGGGTTGAAACTGAACTGAAAGTGCTTGTCTGAAGATGGATAGTGATGCTGTGTCATGGAAGAGAACTTCTTCTATTCTGGGAGTGTTCAACCTGATGTTGCCGTACAAGAACAAGTTATACTGAAATGGGTTGTGTTGTTATCCAGGGAGAGAATGAGACTGAAATTAAAGTGGTAGCTCTTGAGGTGGAACTGCGATGATGTATTGCAGTTACTTGGATGGTTGCTGTTAGAAGGAACTGGAGTTGGTGAACTGCAGGCAGTGTTGTTAAGGGTTGGCAGAGAAGCAGTGAGTTCTTGTGTTGGTGGTTGAATTGAATATGCATGAAACAGTTACAGTAAGAAGAGAATGGTTGTGCGTTGTTGGAAAAAATAATCAGTCCCATCATTTTTGTAGTGGTTTTTTGATGAGACTGATTATGAAGCTGATGTGCAAGAATACTTCTATTGGTGAATGAGGTTGCAGTTGAGTGGTTGTAGATGAGAAAGTGGGTATGAACTGTGTGGAATTTAGATGGCCAGGTCAAGAAATAGTGCAACACTGAAGATAAAGGGTTATCATGGCGCAACATATATCTGGCTTGTGCAATGGCTCTGGCCAAAGTTATTCAGCCAATTGACTCGTTTCTAAATCACTCAGTCTGACTCGATTAACGCCGTTAGTGACCGTTAAGATTGATCGTTATATTTAACGGTCTGCCGTTATATTTGACCGTTGACCGGGTGGACTTTGCCGGCTGCTTCCCTGAGACTTTTCTGGCCAAGTTCCGGCCACTTTATGGGACTTCCGGTAATACTTTCTGAGCATATTTTCTACATGGGTTTTTCTCTTATATGGGCTTGGTGAATATTTATCTAGTGGACTTTTGAAGACTCGACCTAACTTTGGAAACAAGAAGAGCTATAAAGAGGAAAAGTCTTCTACAACTTAATAACACGTATTTTATTCCACTTGGAGCCTATGGGATATAGCCGCAACTAGGTTTTGTTTTCGTATTTATTTTTTATCTTCTTTATTTTAATTATTATTGATGATGAACTCCAAAACTATGAGTAACTAAAACTATTTTTGATCGAGGGTGATTTCAAATCCCGAAATATGAACTCATGATTGATATGCAATAGCTCGTTTTCTCGCAAGTTTCGTTATTGTTTGATTTCTACTTTGCCAATAATGTTTATGGATTATTTTTTGATTGTTTAAGTTTGAAATTAAATAGTTGATTCATAATTCAATTGCTAGTTTAGATTTTCTTCGACCCGTAATTGTCTAGAAATATAAACACAAGTAGCAATATATGGGTATTGATAATGGAACTTTGTTAAGTTCCCATATGTAGAAATTCACACTAGTAGGTGATTAATTCATGCTTTTGAGTTCATCACTAGGAGCAATCTTATCTCATAAAACTTAGAGAACCTGTTTAAATCATACTTAGTAAGCGTACCTCTAGGTAACTTGAATAAGTAGAATCCGGTAGTCGAGCGCTTCTGTGTCCGGTGAGCTTAGGAGATAATAACGAGATAGTTGAGCGTACTAATTATCCTAGGGTTGTTAATAACGAGATAATGTGAAGAACGTGGCTATATGTCAATTAGGTTTATATTCCGTGGTCTAGAATAAATCCTTAATCAATATCATCTCATTTTTGAATACAACTTTGTGATTTTCAGAATTTTACAACACAATTATCTTTGCTAAGAGTAATTCCATAACAATTTTTGCTTAACATACCTCCCTTGGGACAAATCTGCTTTCATTATATTACTTGCTAACTAGTGTAAAAAGAAGTAGAAATTATTATTTGCGAGTTGACACCTCGTCAAAATTGGCGCCGCTGCCGGGGAGGCAATGGCAAGTTTATTTGTTATTTTTGTTCTTAGTTTATATTTTTGCTTTTGGTTTCAATTTCAGTTTACTCATTGGTGAATGCGTGGAGATTTCTTTGGTGAATGCGTGGAGACCAAGTCCAATTGGTATACGTCTTCGTTCAGGAACTTTACTAAAAGACTTAATTTGAGCAGTGAATATACTCCACTTCCTCATAGTTCTTCACCAAGTGAATTATCGGACTCGGACAAAGAGGAAGACAATACAATGGGAGTTCGACCACCTGCTCCAAGAACACTCAAGGAGCTCACTTCTCCAAACCTTAACCAGCAGCCTTTATGTATTCATTTGAATGGAACCATTGAGTTGAAGCCGCAATCGATTTACTTGCTTCCCAAATTCAAAGGTTTAGCGGGAGAAGATCCTAATCGTCACTTGCAACAATTCCATCATGTAGTGACTAGTTTGAAGCAAGCAACTGCAGACATCGATATGGCTATGATGACAACGTTTCTTTTTTCCCTTATAAATGCTGCAGGAGAATGGTTCTTTTACTTACCTCCTGGGAGTATAACATGGAATGGAATGAAGAAGTTATTCTTTGAGAAGTATTTTCCGGCATAAAAAGTAGCAGTGATTCGCAAGGAGATATGTGGTATGGGGCAAGTATCCGGAGAGACTCTCTATGAGTATTGGGAGCGGTACAAGAAACTTATAGCTAGCTGTCCACACCAACAAATTAACGGTCAACTCGTTATTCAATACTTCTACTAGGGGTTACTTTCTAATGAGAGAAATTTGATTGATGCCGCAAGTGGTGGTGCACTCACCAACAAGACCACTGCTGAAGCTACAAGCTTGTTAGAGAACATGGCTGCAAACACTCAATAATTCTACACTCGAGGTGAACCAGTGGTAAGGAAAGTGAATGAAGTTGGTGATTCTTCACATATGGGACATAGAATGGGTAACATGGAGAGGATCAGTGTAGTCAAAATCACTCTCCAAGTCCGATTACTCATCGAGTAATCGCTACAAGCTCTATGACCGAGGCGATTTCCGATTCCAAGGCCTCTCCGATTTTTAGCAATTATGGCGACCGACTTGGACTGATTTTTTAGCAAAACGAGTTAACGATTTTTCTGAGTTGGCCTTGCATGCACTTAATTCAGAAAATAAAATATTCATAACCTTAGATGAGAGTTATAAAATAGAAAAACCTCTAAATACATGATAAATACGTTCAATATAACAATATTACACACTTAATTACATCATAATGTTAAAATTTTAATTGTAATTAGGTACAAATCATGACTTATGAGCAGCAATATATAAATTATTAATAAATAGATTCCGAGTATTAGACCGATTTTTGGCGATTTCCAAGTCCGAACTTATTGCTCCTCGCTCTAAGCTCCCCAACCGAGTAGCACCGAGGAACGATTTCGATTACTTTGGAGAGGATGATGCAACAAATAGCAGCTGCCGTCATACCATCATCACACACCGAAGATGTTGAGCAAGCAAGTGTTATGTACCAAAATCAGCAAAGGCCAAGATATGACCCGTACTCCAACACATACAATCCAGGTTGGCGAGATCATCCGAATTTCAGTTACGCCAACAAGCAAGCTGCAGCAAATCCTACTTTCGATCAACAAAGTGGGTACCAATTCATGCAAAGACCACAACAAGAAACTCAAGGTATAAGTTTGGATGAAAAATTTACTCTTATGATGCAAAGTATGCAAGAGATTTTAAAGACAATGCAAGGGTTCAACCAATTCCAGCAGAAATCCGAGACTGCAGAGATGTGGAAAACCAAGTTAGTCAATTGGATAATGATATGAATCAACTCAAGGCACAAGGATTTGGAATACTTCCTTCGCAACCACTGAATCATAAAGAGAATGCCAATGCTATTGAGCTGCGAAGTGGGAAGCAAGTAGAGAAACCGACAACATCACAGGTGTCCCATGAACCTGATTTGAAGAATGAAGAGGGTGAAACAACCCCTAAAAAGGCTGACCCGGTAAACAATTCTAACTCTAAAACTCTTGTTTCTACTTATGCTACTCTTCCGCCTTTTCCTAGCAGGTTTGCAAAATCAAATAAGGAGACATTGTACCAAGAGATTTGGGAGATCTTTAAGAATATTGAAGTGAACATTCCACTAATTGAGGCGATAAGGCAGGTTCCTCACTATGCAAAGTTCTTGAAGGAATTGTGCACTAACAAGCACAAGTTGACCGGTAATGAGGTAATGAGTGTGAGGGAGAATTCTTCGGCATATCTTCAAAAGAAACTCCCACCTAAGTTGAAAGATCCCGGTAGTTTCACCATACCATGTACTATTGGTAAAATCAGGTTTGAACGTGCTTTGCTATATTTAGGAGCATCCATTAATGTTATGCCTATTTCCTTTATGAATCCTTGAATCTTGGTCCTCTTAAGAATATCGGTATTGTTATACAACTTGATGATATGTCTAATACTTACCCGAACGGGGTTATTGAAGATATTTTGGTGTAGGTTAATCAGCTCATATTTTCGGCAGATTTTTATGTTCTTGATATGATGGACGAAGATTCACCATCGTCTACTCCCTTGTTGTTGGGTAGACCATTTATGAGAACTGCAATAACGAAGATAATTATTTTTAAAGGCTCCCTAACTATGGAGTTTGATGATGAAATCATAAGTTTCAATATCTTTGAGGCTATGAGATATCCTAGTGATGTGCATTCCTGGTTTTCAGTTAATATTATCGATTATCTAGATCAACAGATTTTTGAATTGAATGGTGATGATGTTTTAGAAAACACCATAGTGGAAGGTCTAGGTTATGGAAAATACAAAGACCTTGAAAGTGAATTGTCTATGTGTGATGAACTTAAAGAGGTTGTTTTAGCTCTTAACTCATTACAAGAAGTTTCACAAAAGTATAGATTTTTGTTAAAGGGAAAGCAAAAATAGATCCGAGGAGAGCGAAAATCATAATTGACTCGCTAACTAGGACCTAGTTAATATATTTTTCTAACTAGGACCAAACAACCCTACTAAATACACCTACATAAGCCGCATACCCATCTCCCACACAACTCCACCACCACCATCACCTATGTGTCTATGATGGTAAATCATTGATAACCTTGTTCTTCCACTCATATAGTGACATGCTTATTCGTCTAGTCTTTGTATCGGTTCTTCATGAAAATTATGGCCTCCATTGATTGATTTGCAAATCTGAAAACAATTGAGAAGTTAGAAAACCTGATAGCAAATCCTTATTCGTATATCGTTTGTTTAGAGCCAATAAAATTCATAGCTAACGAAAAAGATTGAAAAATCAGAGGGAAGTCTGAAGACCCTTGTTTAAATCAGAGGGGAAAAAGTGGAGAATTTTTAGCAAACCCTTGTTTCAATTTTTTCTCTTTTTAAAGATGATCTGTTTTTACGATTTTATATACTAACCCTTGTTTTAATCTCGTAAGTGTATATATATATATACTTTTTGATGAATCATGTCTCTCTGACATGCACACAGACAAGCTGTTTGATTAATTTTTTTTGGTAGTGTTTGATTTCATATTAAAAGAAATTTTGTTCTTTTGTAAACAAAAAAAAAATGTTGTTCCATCGCAGGTAGGTGGTTGCTTTGATGAGTTATGTTTGTGGTGGAGTTAATGGTGGTGATGGAAAGACTTGGGAGAATGGGTATTACTCTTGTGTGGTAGGTGTATTATAAGGGGTAATTTAGACAGATTTAGAAAGATACAGTGACTAGGCCTTAATTAGCGAGTCGATTACGATTCTCGCTCTCCTTGGATCCATTTTTTCTCTCCCTCTAACAAAAATCAAAGTATAACGCGTCTTATGTTTCTTTTCCGCTTACTAATGAGAAATGTTTTGTAGTGATCTACACTACAATAGGAATTTCAGAGATAAGCTTTACAGGATCTACTCCCAAAAGTTGGATAAAACCTCAGAGAGGCGGAAGAGATAACTCTACTTTCATAAAATTTCATTAGTTCCACAATTAGGTTTTTGACCAAAAAAAAAAAGGAAAAAGAAAACTCAACACGTGCTTAGCACACGAAAAATACTAAAGGCACCAGTACAAGGGTAGCCCGTAAGACAATTATCAAGACAAATACAAAGGGATATGACAAATTCCCACCATGCAATGCTAATCCTTGTCCTCAAGGATGAACTTTGGAAAGGCAAAATTTGATGAATGCGAAGATACTCCCAAGTAACATCACCTTCTACCATATGAGACCATTGAATTTGGACTTGTGGAATGTGTTGGCGACCTTTGAGAAGAATCCTGGATTGTAAGGCCTGAACTGGTAATTTTACTTTGAATAAGCCTTCTTTATCCACTGTAGGAAGTAATGTCTATGGAATAAGTCCTGTCCCAAGCTTCTTTTTTAATTGTGACACATGAAAGATATTGTGAATATGCGATGAGGCTGGCAATTGGAGACGATAAGCAACAACACCCACTTTCTCCAATACCTGGTATGGACCAAAGAATTTGTTGCAAGTTTAAGATTTCGATGAAGTTTGACAGAAGTTTGTTGATAAGGTTGCAGACGCAAGTACACCCAATCACCCACTGCAAAAGATCTTTATACTCGTTTGTTATCTGCCTGTTGTTTAATGCGGTGCTGGGCAGCAAGTAGATTCTATCTCAATACATCCGTCATAATTCCTCGATGGTGTAGATAGTCCTCTACCACTTCATGATTGACTGCACCAGCATGATGTAGTCCAAATTGTGGTGGAAAGTAGCCGTAGAGAGCTTGGAATGGTGTAAGCTTGAGGCTAGTGTGGTAGGTGGTATTAAACCACCATTCTGCAATGGATAACTAAGAAACCCACTTCCCAGGCCTATAACTGCACATACAACGCAGATAAGACTCCAGATACGTATTCACATGTTCCG